>JAVCKT010026285.1:0-10496 GCA_032273925.1 Rhynchotus rufescens | reverse complement strand
TATTTGTGTACTACCCACTGCAGAAAGTGGCAAATAACCTTTCTCTAAGAAACCACATTTACACAAGCATCTAGGTGCAGCCCCTGGAGTTTTCCAGATAAACTGCAGCCCCATCCTTTCAAGGTCTGTACTTAGTTTGTTGATGTTTGGCAAGAGTAAGGCTGCAGGTGGCTTCCAGGCAGGGGATTGAGAAGGATATCTATTTCTTGGGGAGGCCAGGGATGTGTGAGCTCTAGTAGAACTGTGTTCTTCTGTTCTGTTGCCAGATTAGGCTTTAGTACTGTCCATTTCACTCCCGTGCCTTTAGGCACTTTGTGGTAACTATTATTTTGGATTTATCAGCTATTTATACGAACTGTTCTGGTGACCATCTGATGAGCAGAGAATAGCAGGTAACTGAGGCAGGACTTGGCAGAACAGTCTACAGGAAAAACAAACAAGCAACAACAAAACCAAGAACCAACCAACAGAACGGTCCAATAACCAAACCCACTGACTCACATAACATTGTACAGCATCTCATGTTATCATCTAACATCTTTCCTGCTGATGATAAAAGACAGGAAAGGAGCAGGATAAAATGGCAAACTGTTCTAGTACCCATAAAAGGTAATGAATTTAGGTGTGCTGGGATAGCACACGCCCCTGAACCTCTGTATTAGCTACCGCTCTACAGTGCAAAGGTGAATCAGCCACACCACAACATCCATCGAGGTTCTCACTCAGTCTTTCATGAATCAGATTCCATCCCAGATGCATTCAACATTCTGGGTTTTTTTTTTGTTGTTGTTGTTTCATTTTTTAATTACAGTGGAATAAGGAACCTGTTCACAATTACCAGGTAGCTCATGGACAGCGTGGTTAACTGTCATCATTCCCTGCTGAGCGCCAAAAGCTAAAAAAGACCTTGAGATGATCCCAGGCCTGAAGAGTGTGTGACATCCTAGAGATGACCATCAGTTCATCAAAGCGCATCAATATTGTTCATCGAAGTGAGACTTCCAACCATTCTCACACGGTAACCAGAGTGGACACAAAATACAAAGCTTGGTTCCAAAAAGGGAAAGTTTGGGGTCTTCACAGTGCTCTTTATCGACTTTTCTACTCAATATAGCATTGTAACATGCCACCACCAAGAAACACCACCTGTGCAGAACAGAAGTGCTTCAAGATTGTTGTGCCCTGTTCTTAGGCTTAGACAACTGACAGAGAGCTCTGTACGTGAGCTCGCCCGGCCCGTTTGGCCTGTGCCTCTGTCACGACTGGGTGGCAGTGGGAGGAAGAAGGCTCTCTGATGCATTATTTCACACTGAATGGGCCCTGCCATGACAGAGAGGAGAATGATTTTCAGAAAGACAGCTAACCTCAAAGACAGCGTCCGCCTAGGGACACTACGTTGATTACTTTAGATTTGCCAATCTCGTGAGTATTCAGAGAGGTTTCATTTATATACATGCTGTAACAGACCCACCCGAGGCAGAAAGAAGACAGACGCTGTGACTATAATTTCTTACAGAACACTTAAGACACTAGGGACTGAGAAAGAGTAAGCTGAGACTTTGAAATTCTACCCTCAGGCCACAAAGGAGCTGGAGAAGATTCCGCTGGGATTTGAGACATACCCAAGGTTTACACTAGGATTTCTAAAGCTGTGAACTTCCATAGATTATCACTGGTGATAACAATCCACAGATTATCACTGGATGAACTTCCATAGATTATCACTGATGATAACAATCATCATTAGTAGCAGAAGGGGAAAAGCTAACAATCCCTCTTCTTTTTTTTTTTCCCCCCCCCTCTTTTTCTCAATTTCAAATGAAATTACAGTACGTGGATTAGAAAAAACTTCACCTATAATTAAAAATTTGAACAGTGCATTTAGTTCGTTGGGTCTATACCTAGCACAAAAAACTCACAACATTTTGATTTTAATCAGTCCAATCTGCAAATCTATACATTTGAACGTTAGTATATATGTGCTTCTAACAACATAAACTGCCATGACTATGAGAGAAAGTATACCTCATTAATTTTTTTCTGAAATTCTTCTATTTTTTCTTTTCTTTGCAATACTCCTTCTTTCAGCATTTCATGCTGAGACTCAGTGTTCATCAGTTCACTTTCCAGTTTAGATTTTTCCTAGATAGAAAGGAAAAAAAAAAAAAGGTAACTTTTCTAAACAAGCTAGACAACTTTCTAGGCGTAACTAGACAGTTCTGGTCTAGCATATCTATATTTTCTAATGCAAAAAAAAAATTTTTTTCTCCAAATGCCACTTAATCTAATTTATTGCTAATTTGCATGCAGTGATTACAATTTTAATGAGTGAAAAGGCAAGCTGCATTAAAAATATAATTTAAAGTACATTCTGACTTACAGACTTTTGAAGGTTACTAAATGGTAGACCAAGCTTACTGGAAATTTAAGTTAACTTAAGATTAAATACAAAAAGCTTCATTTTTCTTTATGTTTTCATTTCCCTTTTAATGTATATCTTATTAATTCTTTGCTTATAATCACTGAATGTAAAAACTTAAACTGAATTTAAAAACCATGTAAAAAAATAGTAATTTCTTCACTTGTAATTATGGTTTAGGCCAACAAATACAATGACTACGCATAAAAATTACAAAGGCTTAATACTATACCTTGTAGCAATTAGCAAGGTGTTTCTTTCGAATAAGGTCTAACTCACTCTGTGAATATTTAAGTCGTGTCTGAGTTCCCTGGCATTGAGCCTGCAGCTGCTTCAGATCAGTCTCTTTACGTTTGATCTTCATTAAATCCTAAAAAATATTACAGTAGGAAAAAGCAAGAGTATTTTAAACAGAAGCTGACTTATGCAGAAATTACTCCTTTTTTTTTTTTTTTAACATTCATGCACTATGTAAGGTTAGCCTGACTTAAGCAGCCACGATCAAAGCAACTGCTGACAGTACTGGTCACATCCAGCAGCAGTTTTAAATCGATTTATCAATCAAGAACGCACACACTTGCAAACTCCTTCTCTCCCACTCCTCGCAAATAACCAGAGTTAAGCAAGTCATTTTAGACTGAGAGATTTTTGTGCAGCTTTATTCATGCTGGCAGAATCTATCAACTTTTTTTTTTTCTGCTAAAATTGCCATCAGGTATTCAGAGCCAGATCTCTTTTTCAAATGTAACTTACATTAACAATGATGGTCTTGGTCTCTGCCTTTGGGATACCTGAAGCAAGCCACCAGTTAAGGGCAGAGACCAACTGTGTGTTACCATTAACTGAAGGAGGTTGAATAGCTACTATGTCTTTCCTGTGTTTTCTAGAAGTCCTGAAAATCATCCTAATCTTCCCTACAGTTAAATACAAAAAAGTTCTGTAGTTCTGTTTAACCACACCAGAGTATTACCTCACCATTCTCCTGTACGTAACTTTAATTCATTTTTGCTTTCAGCAGTTAGGTGCTTTTAACAGACCTACCTTTAACTCGTTAATCAATGTATCTCTTCTTTCTTTCATTTTATTCATTTCTTTATCGTCCCAACATCTAGCTTTAACTCTCAAATCACTTGATCCTCCAGAAATCACTCCAGATTTCAAAAATAAAGTTCCATCAAGGGCCACTGTCTGAAATTAATGAACAAAAACTTCAACATCACAAAGCAGCAACAACTGGACACCCAAAATAACTCAGGACTAGGACACCAAGATACGCTATCACGTTTAAACAACCAATAACCATCTTTCAGTTGAACTCTGTTTATTTTACCTTTCCAAACTTGCTAACGTGAGATACACAAAGTCCTTCATTTCTTGGTACAAATCACTTTTAACATTATTATAACAGATCACAATAGGAAATGAAATTGTATGATTTCTTTGTATTTAGAAAATTATTATGAGACATCTGAGCATATATTGGCAATTTAATAAGTTATGGCTGGTTAGATAGAGCAAAGCAAGCAAAGTGATAATGGAGTGAAGAAAAGCTACACAGCTGGAAAAGTGAAAAGCTTCATTTCCAAACAGAAAGTGTTAATTTTAGTAAAGATTTTTTTTTAAGTTAACCAAGCAAAACATACTTCCACCTTAAACACTTTCAACTTTCTGCTGTTTTAATCATGATTTTAAAGGTTTAGTAAGCGAATGAAAGGACATTATGGGCTATGATGGTAACAGGGATAAGCCCAAGCAGGAAGAACTACAGAAAAAGGCAGTTCTCAAAGCAGAGAAACCAGGAAGCTTTGAAAAGAGGATTATTCCTCTCTTCCACAGAGGGTTATGTCAGGGAGCTGTAATAGTCTAACTATCTTTTCTAATTTACCTTTATTTTTTTTCCCCCTACAGGAAATCATTTAAATGTACCATAAACAGAATGGCCTATGAACACAAAATATGCAGAAATTTATTTATGTGGGAGCAGCCTAGGCAGCACAGTACTATTCTGTGTTCATCTTGTCATATTGGCTGGAATGTTTATGGAGGAATTATTTATATGGCATCAAACAGATAACTGGAAAACTGCAAACCACAGGCAACAAAATGCAGCTTCTTACTTTCAGCCTAACAGGTCCATCAAATGCTATATGTCTTGCTTCTTTAACTGTTTCACACACCAGACCATTCCCACTCACAAACTGAATCACTTTCTTCAGCAGAGGAAAGGGAGTCTGTACAACATCTACCATCATTTTGGCTCCTTTTATCTCTCTCAGCTTTTCATTGATTGGTTTAACCTGTAAAATAAGTATGTGGTGTTTAGAAGCAGCTGGAAGTAGGGGACTCCGGTAACTTAATAATGTGGCAAGGCGGGGAATGGTGTTCCAGTTTCTAAGGGGTCATGCAGAGGCATAGTGCTCTCTTATCACATATAGAAGTATGTATGTGTAACCTGAGACGCACAGGTAAGTCTCCTTTACATCAGGACAGCACATGGTAAATTAGCACCAAAAATCATAAACCAATCCTGTAATATAGATTATTTTAAAATATATCCTGTAATTCTAGCATAACCTACATACTCTCTAATGTGATCAGATTTTTTCCAAATTCCCTAGAACATAGAGCTATTCTAGTCTGAAAAAACACACCAGAATTATCCATACTACTCAGAATTAGCCAATAACAAGATTTACAGCTGCATTAACTTGCTCAGGGCAGGAAAAAGAAAAAAAAATGTCCTTACATCAAGGTAATCCAAAGCAAGGAAAGTTTCAGGTTCGGCTCTTTCTTGCTTTAGGAACCGAATGCAATCTCTTGCTGTTTTTTCAGTGGCAACAACAATAGCAGTCATGTATTTGCTGAACACTTTTGTAACAGCAAGCTGGTATTTTTTATGAATAGGATGGCACAAGTCGAGCAGTCTTCCAAACTGAAAACAAAAATGCAAAGACATAATAAATCTTATTAATAGATATCAAATAGTAACAAGAAACCAAAGTCACAGGAGTAAAGTATTTTGTACATCTCTCTTTAGCATACACTTCTTGAGGTATAACAAAATGACAATACTATCACTGGCAAAGTACCTTTTCTGATAAGAAATAAATTATCTGCTACACAATAAAATAATCTTTTTTGAGCAAAGATAAGGTCTTAATAAAAAGAACTGGAAAACAGTATTAAGAGATCACCACCAATTCCAATTTTACACCCAAAAATAGTTATCTGCTCGTAATAGTAGCATGAATAATGTCTATGGATTTCCTTGCATAGCACAGTACAAATAATCAAGACTATATTGCCATATGTTAATAGTCATAGCCTAAACTTGTTTAGCAAAAACATATGAAAGTCAATTGCTGCACTGATAACTGCTTATTACTTCTTAAAAAAATATCACTCAAGTTTAAAACCTGAAAAGAAACATCAAATGGGTTAAATTTGCTCAGACCAGTAAATTGCTGACATCTCAGTTCAGTTTAATAAGTTGTACTACTGAAGAATTTAGTGATATGTGATAGTAATTTCAGAAAAAAAGAAGCAATTTTTTTCAAAGATGTTTGCTTAAATGAGGTAAATTATTCCAACTTACTTGTGAACAAGCCTGCAAACTTACTGTGCATACCTCAGTTATATCAGATTCCCTAATTAATTTCAGGTGTACACAAATATAGGTTAGCCCAGCTGAATCTGCTTCAAGAGTTACCTTGCCAATTAAAACTAACAATGCTTGAATAAGGTTTTGAAAATTGAACTGAAAAAAATCACCCTGTAATTATTTGCAAAATTTACTGTGTTCATCAGGCAAATGCATGAAAAGATAGGCATGTCACACACCATTGCATGTACATTGGGTGTACAACGAATGATAGATATCTGCTACAGGAATCTTTCAACAGAACCTTTAAATAAGAATTAAGCATGTACATGCCTTAAGCCATTTTGTACACAGGAAATTCTGAGGAAAGACTGTCACATCTTCCTTAACTGCTCAAGCTCTGACTGAGGACTTAGTGGATTACCAGAAAATGAGGTAATTTGTATCACGTTTCCCCTGATATTTTTCATTAACTTAGGCTTTGTTCAATATCCCTTCATTTTAGGATGAGTAACTAGAATTTCAGGAGCAGCTCTGTTGCTTCACATGCTGATACTGGGAAACTACCGCAGGAACAAAGGTAGCTGAAGCAGATAATATTAAACCATCTATCTATCTATGACTTATGTACTAAAAGCCATCCCACCAATGATGAGTACTCTGCATGTGCAGTCCTTGAAAGAAGAGAATATAGAACACCCTGAAAAATGTCTCTCCTCAGGACCACCAATGTATCACCTGCATGGTTCAATTCTTGTCAGATCTCTTTGATTTGGGGAACATCTTGTGAACACAAATATAAAAATAATGAGGCATAGCTGAAAACCACAAGTTTCAGAATCTCTCAAGAAAACAACAGGATGAGCCTCTTGCTAGTTTCTGACAAGATTCTGCCAAAAACAGACAAAACGATGCAAAGGATAACTGAACTTTTTTTTTTTTAAATATATGTTCTTATGGCAACACTAGAATGCACACGTCACCTTCTGAACATTTTTTTTCAAAGAAAGATTCCCAGCTTGTACATCTTATGTACACCTTATCTCTATCATAAAAGATCATGTATTTTAAGACATATTCAGAGACCAACTATTCCACTTCTTAGATTTAGTAAGCAGTTCTTGTTTACAGTAACTTCCAATACTGGAATAAATACTTTAACATGCCCAGAAATAGGTGTATATATATGTCTCATAAAACAATCAACACATGAATTGTGGTGAGTATCCTGCTATCTGTTGACAACCCAGAGTCAATACATTGTGAAGTTAATGAAATTATTGAAAATAAAATCTAAGTATAATGTAGTAAATGAGATGCAAAGACATGACACTTTGGACATAAAAATACATGAAAGATTTAAGTGAAATCACCCTTTGTAAAATGCTCTTTCAGGAAGAAACGGTCTTACAGCTAACTTGTATATTTTGAATAAATGAAGGGGCAAATCAATTATATATTTTGACAACAGAAATATGAAAACAAACCAAAAATATCACATTCTACAAAAGCAAAGAACAGATCTAAACCATTTTTGTGATGCAAGCATGACTGTGTCTATTTTTGGAAACCGAAAAATAATGATAGCACCTGCTACTATTCTTTTTATGCTCTCCTGGAAAAAAAATGACAAAAAATACCACAGGCATTAAATAAATTAATCCAGTATTATCACACATCTCTTAAGATATTCCAGTATTACTCACACGTCCAGTGTTCAACAGCCAGAAACAAAATCCCATATAGGACACCTGAAGACATACTAACGTCTATCAACTTTCCTCTTAGCAAGAGGAAAATGACAAACACACAGTCATTTCTGTGAAAATGTGTATTCTGAAAAACCAAATAACTAATCAGTCTGACAAGATTTTTAAGCAGTTTCCCCATAAATCTCCATTTTTTTCCTCACATGATAACACCATACAAAATTATTTTCCTTGCAACTGAAGACACAGACATCATTTTTTGTTCCTTGCATATCTGCAGTGTGAGTTCTGTGTATGAACTCACGCTGAAGTAAAGGCAAGATGCTCTCAGTTGTGGAGGCCAAACCCCATGAATAACATTCAGCCTGCCCTCCTCCATACCACATATATGGAAGGCCACTGAAACAGGAATGTAGTCTTGCCATAAGTCAAACTGAATCTAAATGAAAAAAAGCATGCTTTACAATTGTTGAATTTTACCAAAGAGCACTTTCTTAGTGGGGAGAAGGGATTCCTCATGAATTTTGACTGGTCGTCCTGAATTTTTTGCATAAAATGACAACAGAACTCATCAAACCTGCATAACTTCATTTCAGTGCTGAAAGTATAATGGGTCATGAGTTGATATATGATTTATCAATACAATAGTTTACAAAAACTAAGTTACCTGCAATCAAATTGTCCGGTCCCTCTTACAATTACAAAAAAAAAATATCAACAGCAAAGATGAAAAATGTTTTTGTTTTGGTTTATTTTTTTCCCTCACACCTCAGAGATGCTTTTAATACACAAGCAGCATCTCAATTTCCTTTTTGCAGGCCTAGATTTTAAAATACTTTCAATTTCCTGTATCTATTTACAAAATATTAAGTAGAACTCTCAAATTTTAATTTTAAAATGAGACTTATGAATGAGACTATTCAATTACCACAGAATCTGGATACAGTCTTTTGAGACTTTCCAGGATCTCTGCTTTCATTTGCTGACGCCTTCCTTCATGGTAATCAATTTTGGCATTCTGGAGTTCACCAACTGTTTTGTTCAATTCTTCATTCACTTCAGCCATTCGTCTTGTCGAATTTTCAATTTCCTTTGATAGCATTTCCTCTTGCTCTTTTTTCTCTGCTAATAATTCACTTCAAATCAAAGCAAAAATAGGAAAGCAATAATTTTATTTATATAAGCTTTTGGTTTACAAAATTGAAGTAATGCAATAGCCACAGATTTAAAAATTGAAAGCTTTTTTATATCTATAACAATTGCTTAGAGAGTTGTATTTTATATAGCACATGCTAGGGTTTCAACTTAGAGTTCAAGAGAGAGAGCATAGGGCTGCGTGTAATATTGAACAGTGCTACTTTATTCTTCATCACCAAAAGGTCTGTTAACATAAAGCTGAAAAAAACTGCAAATCCTCAGGCAAAATTTTGCCTTACTTCACAAAACTGTCTAAGTCACCAAAGCTCTCCCATGCTCTACTACTACTACTACTACTACAAATAACTGAAATAATTTTGGATCATAGCAGTCAAAACTGACTTCCTGCTCTCTGTCCAGAACACAGCTTTCTTGTGTACACAGACAGCATATGCCAAATTTCATTACAGATGTTAAGAAAAAAACAGGCTGGAAGAGATATCTGGAAATCACTTCCTGCTCAAAAAAGGGAGAAGGTCACAGGTATATCAGGTGGCTAAACAAGGGCTTGTGCAGCCTATTTCTTAACAAGTCCAAGGCAGGCAGGAGACAAGACAAGGAGCCAGAACTAAGCTAGGTTTCTAATAAACAATGTAGATATTAAGTGGTTTCAAGGACAGCACAATTACACTAATATTATCTTCTCTGACTCAGAATTTGTACATTAATAGCCTTAAATTCTAGTTTGCAGTGACATAAATTCCTCATTTGTACACCACAAGAAATAGGAAGCAATCATAAAATTGTTTCAAACAATATACGGATGAGTTGTCACATATCTTCCTTTTATACTCTGACAGCTAAAGTAGTCAAAATATTAAAAAGAACCATAAACCAGCTACATTGATTTAAAAATACAAGATATACAAAGAATTAGCTTTTCAATTTTTTTAACATACGTGCACGTTTTGGTATACTCTTCCAACTTTTCTGCTCGTCTCTTGTACTCTTCTATCTGTTCCATAGTCTGTTTTATACTTTCCTATACAATCACAAATGCATTAAAATGCATTAAAAAACAACAGATGATAAAAGCAATTCTATAGCTCTATATAGAGCTCCCAATTAATTCATAGTGGATACTGAATAGCATCTGAAATAATAAAAGGAAGCAGGAAAAAAACCCATTTATCTATTCAGAAAAAAAACAAACACAACCAACCAAAAAAAAAAAATTCACTCTCACACGCATTAGTAGACAGGACACCAAGAAGTTATTCAAATACACATAAACACAGAGTCAGCCTAAAGAACATCTCAGCAAACAGACTGCTGTGTCCAAAATGAACCTTATATATCTGAGGCATATAGATATCCCACAGAGGTAGGAAACTTCAGACAGAAAAAAAATACAAGGAAGCAGAATGTATTTGAAGCAAATATTCTAAGTAACTGTAAAACATCAGATTCCAGCTTTTGATAAATAAATTGTCCATGTGGGCACACAAAACCACTTTCTGAACAAACTTAGAAGTCCTTTTGCTTAATTGTGTCACTATACGAAACTTGCACAAACCCTGGCAATTTAATTCCTGTGTTTTGCTTACATCAAAACATTTAATACCTTTAT
>JAVCKT010026284.1:0-13112 GCA_032273925.1 Rhynchotus rufescens | reverse complement strand
CTGTTCTGGCAAAAAAAAAGCCTGTCAGGCCCCTTGAGGATAACATTACAGGTCTGGTTCTGTGTAGGCTGCAGGCCTATTAAACTGCCATTGTGCAGTTTGCCTTCAAGCCATGCCAAGTTCAGGGTTTGATCTACTGATAAGGGCGTTTTAAAGGCATTCTAGGCGGTCCTAATATGGTTTGATGCAGTGTCACATGAATCTCGCTTCTGTGGGCACTTCTGGAATTAAAACGGCAGAATATAATAGACAATCTGGTATTTTACTTCTTCTGTTTAAGTATTTATTTACATTTTGATACATGCTTAGCCTACAGTCTGTTTGTACAAGTTTACAAATATGCATTCACACATTTCAATACATGGTATGTGTTTTGGGTTCAGTTCATCTTCACCAGATTTGACATCGAGCACCAAACTGACTGCAAACCGGAAGAGCACAGGACAGCTCAACATGAATCCTGGAGCTGCGGGCAGTAACACAGCCACTGCTGAACGAAGCAGGCACCAGAGGAGCTTTTCTGTACCCAAAAAGTTTGGAGATGTGGACAAGTCCTCCGATCCACCGCGCAGTGCCACACTGGATAGAATTCAGGCATGCACCCAGCAGGGACTCTCCTCCAAAACCAGAAGTTCATCTTCTCTGAAGGACAGTCTCACTGACCCATCCCATATTAACAATCCAACAAACCTGCTGGCCACCATCTTCTGGGTGGCTGTAGCTTTGATGGAATCAGATTTTGAGTTTGAGTATCTCATGGCACTGCGGCTATTGAATAAATTACTGGCTCATTTGCCACTAGATAAAGCTGAAAACCGGGAGAAGTTAGAGAAGTTGCAAGGGCAACTGAAGTGGGCAGATTTCTCAGGGCTTCAGCAGCTGCTTCTGAAAGGATTCACCTCCCTTACCACCACTGACCTCACGCTGCAGCTCTTCAGTTTGCTGACACCCGTGTCACGAATATCTATGGTGGATTCTTCTCAAGCTATAGGTAAAACCAGCACACTTTCCTCACTTTCCATTGCTTTGACATTTGATGAGAAATGTCATTGGATTACCTGCACAAAAACAAAAAGGGCATTTTTTGCTGTTCTGCCATAGTACGTTAATACTTTTGCTTTGAGTTGGGTGTTTTTCTTGGAAATTTCATACAAATATAATGTGTTTTTGAAAAGTGAATGTGTTGCACAATATGTTCTTGGACAAGAGAAGTCCCAAGTTTTTTGACATTTAACATAACATTTAATTTCTAGGGACTGACATAAAGTTCCTGGGAGTTTCTATAATAAATACTTTTGGAGAGACACTGTCAAATTCCTAGACCCTAATTTGGCTACCATTTCCATTGACTTATTTTCAGAACATTGCAAATTCTTTTGATTTTAAGTTAGCACTTCAAAGGATTTTTACTAGAGATATAAATGTGGAAAATTTTGTACATTTTTTAAAAAGCTGCAGTTGCACATACTGAGTAATTTAAGAAAGCTGTGCTTTAAGAAAAAAAATAATGTTTTGAAATTCATAATCATACAGATGAGATTGTGACCTATTTAAGAGAATAGCTATGATTATTCCAGATTGTTAGGCCTCAGTCTCAGTCAGAAACAGAGATATTAAGACAATTCTACAGTCTTCTGAGCTCAGTGCTAACAAGCTTAGATATGTAAGGGGATGAGTGAAATAGGCTGCACAAATCCAGGCACGTATTTATGTGGCACCCATATTCCAGACAATGTCTGGGCAATTCACAGACAGGCTGCAAAGGTACCTTTTGTGGTATCATTTTCTCTTCACTGAGCACAGAAGAAGCCTAATCCTCCTAAATTAGGCTGTTTATTCAATGTGCATAAAATGAGAGAGAAAATGAGTAGTTAGAAGGTTATTTTCCTAAGTACAGATTTTTTTTTCATTTCAAAAACTGTATTGTGTCTGGTTACACTTCTTGATTTTTGAGCCCAACTCCTTCTTGAACTGCAGCAGCTTTTGTTACAGCTCCCCATTACAGCCTCTGCCCATAGATCATTGACTTCCTTGAGCCAGTGGTGAATTAACACACAAAGCTGAATTCCAGGCTCCAGAGAGAGCCCTTATGATCATGACATGGGCTGGCAGGTAACATAGGAGCCGTCTCCTAGGTTTGAACCTTCTTATGTGGTGTGGTCAGTCGCATGAGAAATTTGTCACTCTGTATGAGGTTCACGTAATATTGATACTAGAGCCTCCCATAAAATACCAACTTAAAGATCACTCTGTCTTCTACTATCATAACTGTACATTTTGTTCTCTATTCTCCTGTTCTAGGGTTTCCACTGAATGTTCTGTGTCTCCTGCCTCATTTAATTCAGCATTTTGACAGTCCAAACCAGTTTTGTAAAGATGTAGCTGAAAGGATTGCTCAGGTATCAAAGTTACTTTCTGCATTGTACATCCTTCAGCCCTGTAAATGCTGTTGCCTTATTCTCAGTGTATTTTGATATCTGTATTTATTTAGGTTTGTTTGGAAGAAAAGAACCCCAAGCTTTCAAATCTTGCACATGTCATGACCCTTTACAAAACACACAGCTATACAAGGGACTGTCCTACCTGGGTAAATGTGGTTTGTCGTTACCTTCATGAAGCATTTGCTGATATTACTTTGAACATGGTTACATATCTGGCTGAGGTAAGTTTTCAAAGAGAAACTGTTTTAATTCTTTTGTTACCTAATAATCCAAACAGCTGAAGTTTTCCTGGAGATTAATGGGCTGTAATTCTGTAGTTGTTATTTACAATAAAGAGGAAAGAACAGAAATAGCAGAAAAAAAACTATATGAAATAAATATGAAATACTAAAACCAAAGCCAGGGAAGGTTTGCAAGGTTGATGCATCTTAAAGCATCTTCTCTCATAAACTGGTAATGTTTCCACTGCAAAAGAACAATAAACTGGACAACATTTATTTAGGTCCCACTAAGGAAGATAGGAGGAGCACTAATACCAGTAAGAGTTTAGCAACTTAAATAAAAACTGCAGTCTGGCCCTCTATTATCTACTTTGTAAGGATGAGGTTCTTGATGCAAATTTCTATGCATTCCCTTAGCACTGAATGGAACCTTCTTGCTGCCAGCTGTTCCTCTTCCCACATCACTTAGTTGTAACATTTGTCATGTATGGAGCATAGAGCTGATGTGGTGGTGTTACTGCTGGATCCAAGGGTACGTTTTGCTTTTCAGCAAAGCTCCTTGATTTTCTGCCTCCAGTCAATGCCAGGACCCAACTTTGCTCCAGAATTCTCCAACTTCTCTATTCACTTACACACAAGAAGGACCTGGCTCAAGTCTCCCCTCTCATCCAGGGAGAAAGTGGTTGAATATTCATTACCTAAATTCTCTAGCTTCTTTAGGACAACTTGGCTCTCTCCACACCCCTCTGCTCTCCCCTGAGTGCTCCGTGCACAATTGCCAGTCCTGATGCATCTCTCTGTTGGCCATTCTGTGTCATCTCTCTCCCACAAAAAGGGCTTATGCAGATGTATGGAGAGCCCTTCTTTGTACTTTCTCCCTGCTAGAGGTTGACACCCACTAACATATTAAGAGGCAGTTTTGTGGGCAGAATTAAGACCCATTCCTTACCTACCATCATAGGATGCCAGAGTGGTTAGTAAACAAATGTCCCCTTCTCTGTATTTACCTTCACTGCAGCTGTGTTGAGTCACATCTGGGAAATATTTGCATGGGTGCAAGGTAGACGCTAGTCTGGAAAAAGGGGCACAGAAATCATCTTTTGCACTGTGGTGTAGCCATGAAAATCATTTTTCCAGCTGTCAGCATGTTATTCTATCATCACCTCTTCAGTTGATAACCTGGTAAAATGCACATTGCAGTGACAGAGGGAGGATATTCCTTGTTACCCATTAACAGCCCAAGTATCTTTCAGGAGATTTTCAACTATTTCACACTTATATGCACCAGCACAACTATAGTATGTCTTTCTGTATGCCTACGAGTTACTGTCATGTGTATGTTTAAGCACAGTTAAAATTCCAAGGCCAGTTCTCATATTCCAGGATTACAGTCAGGTGTCCCGCAATTCTAGGATTTAGATCAAGCCCTTCTTTGTATTAGTGTCTGCAGTAAGAGAGCCCTGGGACTCTGCTCCCCTCCTTAGCAGAAAAGGTTTCCTTGGCAGTTACAGTCCATGAATACTGGCAATGAACTATATTTGGAGAAATATATATTGCTGTCTGGATAGTGGTAGTTTTGTTTCTTTAGCATGTTTTCTTTTCCTCCTCCAACTTTCAGCAAAGGTAGAAATAAAAAAAATCTCCTGTTTTTATTGGTTTTTCTTCCCCAGTTGCAGTCTAACTCTTACCTGCCAGCTTACTCACTACCTCCTGAATGTGTTTTCTGGATAAGTTAGGGCAGGCATATTTAAGATGTGTCTTTCTTTATGCAAACATGTTGGCCCTTGATTCCAAACTTAAAGCTATATTTTATTTCACACTTGTATCATCTTCACTTGAAGCATGATTGTAAAACAGCATTGCAAAATCAGTGGGTGCGGAAAGATTAACAATGCAGATGGTATTTATGAGACTAGCAACTTTTTCTGTGAGGAGAAACATCTCAAAACTTAGTTCTTTTCAATGTTTTTTCTTTTTCTTTACAGCTGCTAGAAAAGGGCCTTCCCAGCATGCAGCAATCCCTCTTGCAGATGATCTACAGTCTCCTTAGCTATATGGACCTGTCAGCTATTCCTGTTAAACAGTTTAATGTGGAAGTGCTAAAAACCATTGAAAAATATGTACAGGTAAATACCTTATTTTCCCCGTATTAGAATGGCAACTCGGCAATGTTTACTATGAAAAGTTATCTTTTTTTTTTTTTTTTGGTAAGAATTTAAGGCTTTATTAGGAGGGGAGACTAAGGTTGTTCATTGTGATACCTGGTTTATAAATGTCCTGATGCCAGATAGGCTGCTTGTCCCCAGATAACACGCTTGACCTGTGCTCCTTATGCAAGGTGGAAATTAGGCTGCAGATACCACAGATTTTAAAATGTTAGCTGCCTTCCTGGCTCTGTTTTGAACTGCTCTAAGTGTCCCAAAGAGAAATCTGAACTGACATGGTGTTCAGCCCTGCCACAGACAGCAGCCAGTTAAGCATTGCTTAACTGAGAGGCAGTGATCAATCCCTGGTTTTCCTGTGTTTAGTAACATAAACAAATATGCTTAGTAATGTAAGTGTATGGAGTTTAAGAGTGGGTATTTTAAAGCCCTTCATCTGCCAGATTGGTCTTGCACTCAGGTCTTCTACATTTTAGGCCCATTCCTTAAGAATGACTCTTAAGGCAAGGGTACATGCCTCATCAGTGGACAAGAGAAAGCAGGGAAAGCAAAATATATTCACTGCACATCAGTATTATGTGGCAAAAAATATGACTAAAGTGTAAATAATCTTGAATATGTGTGAATCTTTCAAGTTACTGATTAAATATACCTATTTCTAGAGCATTCATTGGAGAGAAGCCTTGAATATCTTGAAGTTGGTAGTTTCGCGTTCTGCCAGTTTAGTTTTGCCATCCTATCAACACAGTGATCTTTCAAAAGTGGAAATACATCGGGTGTGGAACAGTGCCTCCAAGGAGCTACCAGGGAAGACTTTAGAGTTTCACTTCGATATTTCAGAGGTATTGCTTGTAATTCTACACTTAAAGCCTTGATTTTCATCTCATATTTGGTAATCCTGAAACATGTGCTGTAGCTCCTTAAGAAAGCTGAAAAATTGCAAAAAAGAAATACAGTACAGTGAAAGAGAAGTATAATACAGTGAGCCTCTTGAATTCTTCTTGATCCACAGTGACATTCTGCATTTTCCTTTAGATTTTTCTAATAATGTGCTACTGGTTATATTTAAAATACTTCCAGGGAAATGCTATGCCTAGTGTAACTTGTAAATGTACTGTAAATATAAAACCCCTCATCCCCCTGACAAATCTTTCATTGCTGGATGCCAATGTTCTCTGTAATTGTTTAGACACAGAAATATGTTGTTTATGGCAATAATGCCTAGCGTCTGACTGAACTCTTTTACAGCAATCTTTACAGCAAACTTTATGCAACTGAATGAACCCGTGGACCCCAGTGGTCAAATTGAGTGGTCAAATTGAGCAGTATGTACTTCTTCATATAGGTAGTAGACTTTGGCTTAAAAGGAAATTTCAGCATAAAAAGTGGTCTTGTATGGGGTTTCTGCAAGTTATTGCTTGTAAGTTTAGTCCTAGAAAACACTGAATATCATCAATCCAGAAGACACTTTACTGTGTGCTGGAACAGGGCCAGAGTGCTCAGCATTTTTAGGAAAACCCTTAAAACAACACGTGGGAGAAATCTGGGCTTGGAATATTCACAAGTGTGGGTTTTTTTTTTGTTTTTTTTTTGTTTTTTTTTCCTGCTGTTTGACAGTTCCTTATGACTGTTAGCTACTCATGAAGACAAGTGTTAGATAGTGGCCATGGCAATAGTTCCTGAGAAAATAATACACATACTACACGTCATGAAATTCGGTGCGCTCTGTTTTTCTCATGCTTACCATCTTCAGAGTAATCTTTTCATGCTGATGAAGCATTAGGCCCCATTAGAAGCTCACCGTGGAGCACTGTAGTAGAAAATACTTGTTTTTCATTTAAGACCCCAATTATTGGGAGGCGGTACGACGAACTGCAGGGCTCCTCCGGGCGAGACGGGAAGCCGAGGGCGATGGCCGTCACCCGGAGCACGTCCTCAACCTCGTCAGGTTCCAACTCCAACGTCCTCGTGCCCGTGAGCTGGAAGAGACCCCAGTACTCGCAGGTAAGCTCCTTCCAAGAAGCCTGCTCTTCGTTAAGAATTGCTCCTGGAGGAACTCTTAATTTAACACACACATAAAAAGATGATTTTTTAGCTCTTGAAGGCTGGTGTCCTCTGTGGCCTGAGCACAGCGTGGCAGTGGCAGCCCAGCAGTCTGGCTGCAGGTGCCCCTGAACGGCCTTCTGCAACTCAGTAAGGGCCTGAGCTGTGACTGCCTTCTCTCTGGCTCATAGGAAATTCACTCTCTAAGAAATCTCTCTAATTTTCTATCATATTGAGGTGAAACAGCCTGATGAGTTTAGATTTTAGTGAGGAGAGCAGAAAGTAAAATTTTGGAACAATCCTTCCAATGCTTGTCCTAAAAGAGGTATTTGCTTGCATTGCTGATTGCATTGCTGATTTTGATTAGCCGCCCTCTAAAAATAAACTCGTATGGAATAAATGTATATATTGCATTTTTAATATAGCAGATCTATACTACTCAAACATCATTTCTCAAAAAAAATAGGCACGTGCTTAATTTTAGGCTTCTAAATTGTCTCTTTGATGTGATGTACAGGATCTAGTGCTTTTTTAAGCTCAATAGAATTAATGGACTAATTTAAAAATAATAAGGACTAAAATAATTAACAGCTACTTTTCTGCTTCCTTGTATGCACAGTAGCTCAGAAAGTAATCCTTTCAGCACTTGATGAGTCATTCTTTGGTTGTTTCCTCCTAATTAAAAATTGCTAATTATGTCTGTAGTCAGCAGGAGAATATGTGGTTAAAAAGATGCTAACTTGGAAATGTCTTGTTTTCTAGAAAAGAACAAAGGAAAAGCTGGTACACGTCCTTTCTTTGTGTGGTCAGGAAGTTGGTCTGAGTAAAAACCCTTCAGTAAGTAGCCTTGTGTTGATCATTTCTTTTTTTTTTTAATTTTTTTTCTTTTCTTTTGTCCTGAATTTTTAATACAGAAAACTTTCTTTCCCAGAATTGTTGAGCTGGTTTCCATAGTTTCAGGTTACACTGCCACCACTGTAATTAGCACTGGCCCGTGCTGCCTTTCTCAGCATATAAACCACTGATAAATGACCTTCCCACTTAGAGATGCATTTACATAAAGAGCTACATACCAGTTTGCTGTGAGAGATTATGATGCTATAGGTTTTACTTATTGCCAGCACAGTGGGTAGAGAGTAATGGGGTCTAGTATTACCAATTTAGAACCTTTCTACAGTACAAAATTAAATTACAGAAATAAAACAAAAGGTTCTAATTATTCCATTAAATAATAATTCTAACTTTGCACTTTAAAGATTAATAATGTCTAGTGCTCAGAAATGGGCAATGGATCATCCCCGATGGGGAAGCTCTTAAAATAGTTATTAGGGGTTTTTCTACAGAAATAGGAAAAACTTTAGGTGTTTTAATATAGTATTCATCTGTCACTTGTATTACAGTGAACAAGTTCTTCAGTTCTGCAAAACAGGAAATTTTGCCTTTTCTCAACTAAATTGCAGATACGATTATTTTTCAGTAGGAAGGAAACATGATAGCTTGTTAGATTTTCTAATCATGACACATTTCAAGCATCATTTTTAACAAAAGATTCTTTGATGAACTTATTAACTCATCTCCTTGACAGCATTTTTCTTTACTGTCTTCTTTGAATTTTGTTCCTGTAAATGCATAAACATCTAGGCAACCTCACTCTGCAGCCATTAGGAGGTAGCGGTAATATTCTTGGACGTGTTCCTACAGTATAAAGTTGCTTCTTTGTACAAGTTTAATCTGAAGGCACCTGTCCAACATAAATAATAAAGAGTGTTCTAAAAATACTCACTGAAGGAATTAGGTGTGTACTGGAAATACAGACTTCCGAATAACCAATTACAGCTTTTAGGAAGAAACAACCGGAGGGAACAGTTTCTTACCGGAGAAATCCTTTGAATTGTAGGTAATTTTTTCTTCCTGTGGTGATTTGGATCTGATCGAGCACCAGACAAGCTTGGTACCTTCAGAAGACGGCACCAGGGAGCAGGAGAACATGGATGATTCCAACAGTGAACAACAATTCAGAGTCTTTAGGGACTTTGATTTCCTAGATGTTGAGCTGGAAGATGGGGAGGTACAGTATATTTTCTCTGAAACAGCTTCTTTTAAAAAAATACCCTTTTTACTAAATCCTATACTCTTTCTGTAACATAAAACTTTAACTATGCAACTATAAACTTTGAGCCGAGATTATTTGTAATGTTCACTTAGTGTTTATTTCAGTAGCAAAACAGTAACAGGCTACCACACCCTTCCTTTCTGACTCTGCTTTAGGAAACACTGCAGAACTGTTACTGAAAGATAAAACCTCTGCTCTAGTACCAGCATAAATATCAAGTTTCTGGGACTTTTAAGTGAATTTAGCTTAAGTACAAAATTTTAAACCCCAAATTGTTAACAAATATGTGTTTGCAGATTAACAGATCTGTGTGATAGAAGTGTTTCAAGGCAGTTGTTTCGTGAGTAAGCCTCCAAAACTTGAATTCAGGTCTTCAGGGTGTTGTGTTTCTTTTGCAAGTGCTGATGAAATCACTAACACTCAGAGGGATCTATCTTCCACACTGCTTAGGTGTCAGTGATTTCATCATTCCGTGCAGGAGCTAAGCAGAACCCTGAAGGCAAGATCAAGTCTTGGCAGGTGAAGCCTGTCAGCTCGCCTTCAGCTGAAACTGCTGAAGGGAAATAGTTGAAGTGCTGAAGCTTGCAGGGGCTGCCCCTTTTAACCTTGCTTACCCCAAACTCTTTCCTTTTGGGAGGGAAACGGCAAAAAAAATCATTTCCAAGCAAGACTAAGAATTTCAGTGCTATTTAGATTTTAAAATTGTTAGCTATTTTGAAGTACTTAAACTGCAAATGCTCAATCAGCCTAACAGTTTAGAAAATTGTCTTGTCATAGTTAGGATTCAGATTTTTGACATGAATTCTCTAAGGCAACACTCTTAGCCCTAAGAGCACCACGTGTACAAGAAGAAATAATCAGCATTCCCACCAGCAGATTTCCAGTAGTACTATTTAAAGTATGCCTAAACTGTGAATTAAGGTACTTAGGATTTTTTTTTCCAAATAAGAGAAAGGATGAAGGAATGGAGGGAGACATCACAGAGTCTTTATTTTCCAAGTCATGAGTCTCTGTGTATTCTCTGTCTTAAATGTAGTGATTCGGGCTCATAGTTGCCCATCACTTTGCTAAAAAAGGAAGTAGGTGGCATCAGTGGTTGAAAATACACTGCCCAAGAAATGTGAATGGGCTTTAATGTTCCAAACAATGATAAATGATAAAACAGCAATGCCAGGTAACTGCCAAAAATATACTCACTTTGAGCTTTTTGGTATCTTTAATTCTTTCAAAATATTGCAAGGGAATGAAACTATATGTTTTGTGTATCACTCATCATATAAAATCTTCTAACGAAAATATGGCTTTCATTTCACAAATACCAAAATGGTAGACAAGTCACTGAGCTGGCAGATTGTCAGTACTGTTAATATGGGTGTAGGGCAGAGCCATCAGAAACCTCCAAGCTCAGTGTCCTTGGCACTCAGTGCAGAACAACTCCCATCCAGAAGATTCCACCTTCATGGAGCATGACTGCAAAGATTTGTACACATGTGGCTAACTTGAGGCCTAAATTAATACACTAATCATCTTAAGATGATGGTGGAACAGAAGTCAAACTTCTCAGTTTCTACGTGAAGCAAGGCTAAAGATCTAGTCTTACACTTAATACATGTTTTAAACTACGTATTTTAAACTATCATGCATCTGAGTCCTTAGATTCCAAGGCTTAGTCCAGCCTGACTTGCTACTTTTTAAATAAAGAGAAACTTGGGACAAATTCAAACCTGGTAGAAGAAGAAATGTTGCTAATAACTCAGTTGAAACTATATCGTTTACATCAGTCTGAAGCTCATTTATTCAAAATCATGAATAAAACAGTGTTAGAAAACTTAAACTAGCAAGAGCACAAATAGCCTTTCCAGAAAATCCTGTGATTTAAACAGTGAGGGTTGTATCATCCCCAGATCACAAGATGCACCTGGCTGAAATTTAATAAAGCTGTGAATGCAAGCCATGGATATTTTTAAATTAAAAAGATAGGTCTGAAGTCCTGAAATTTCCATGATAACATAATTTGCAACTGTAGGGAAATGTTTGTCATGAAATCTTTAAAACAATAATTTTACATAGATTCTTTCTATTTGTTTTTCTATCTGTTATGTCTGCTACCCAGGAACTCCAGGTAAGTCCTGAACTCAGATATGCTAGTATTTGTTATATGCTAGTATTTGTTATGCCTTCTTGCAAACTTGTTTTATAGAATAACATCATAGTTTTGTTGTTTGCCCCCTTTTCAGTGTGTGCTTCTGTGTGTGGGTGGGTGTGTGCCTGCATCTCTGACAGGTGCTTCATTTTTTTTTGTCTTGTATTAGAAATATTTTGGAGGCCTTTTTCAAAAGTTAAGTCTTAAATAGTTAAAAGGCATTTTGCTTCATTTTAAAGTATTTATTTTTGACATTTGCAATTGGCTTTAGCAAATCTGAATCAGTTTGATATAATACCAGCATTTTGAAATTGGGCCATTTCTATTTTGCATTATCATAAGTAATATGTAGAAACACAAAAGAACATGATCAGTATTTTTAAAATATAGTAAAGTAGGTACAATTTGTTTCTATGGATGAATAATATATAAATCCTGCTTTTCTGTTATGATATATTGGCTCCTCTTGGCATCCTACTAATGCTGATTAATGGGACCTCTGTAGATGATTTAGATCACTGCTTATCAGCCTAATTTTGCAAATGATGGTGCTTAATTTAATTCAGCTGTATACTCCCACTGCCTTTGCTGCAGTTATTTCCCATGTGAAGAAAATTAAACAGGCACATAAGCATTTGAAAGTCTGAGACCTCAGCTTGGAGGTTTTTAATATTATGTCAAGAATTGAAATACTGCAAAAGGGGCTGTACAAATGATAGAAAAATTTGGCAGCAACAGGAGTTTTGCAGATTTGTTTCTGAGAGCTTGTATATCAGTTACTGTTGAAGCAGAAGCACCAACAAAATCTCTGTCCCCAAAGGCCTGTGCTCCAAAAGATGCAAGTATGGGGAAATAGAGACTTTTTGTTGAGCTCCACAGCACTCGGTGCCTACGCTGCCTGTACCCTACAGTATTTCACAGAATCACAGAATCTTCAAGGTTGGAAGGGACCTCTAGAGATCATCCAGTCCAACCCCCTGCTCTAGCAGGGACACCCAGAGCACGGGGCACAGGGTGGCAGCCCGGCAGGTTTGGAAGATCTACAGAGAAGGAAACGCCACAGCCTCCCTGGGCAGCCTGTGCCAGGGCTCTGGCACCCTCACAGGGAAGAAGTTCTTCCTCACATGGAGGTGGAACTGCCTGTGTTTTAATTTATACTGATTACTCCTTGTCCTGTTACTGTCCATACACCGAGAAGAGTTTAGCCCCCCATCTTCTTTGCATTCTCTCCTCAGGTATTTGTACGTATTGATAAGATTCCCCTCTCAGTCTTCTCCAGTCTCACCAGATCCAGCTCACTTAGTCTTTCCTCATAGGATAGATGCCCCAATCCCTTAATGATCAAGCACAGTTTTCTACATGAAAGATTGGGACTTTCATATGGATATTTTGAAGCACTCACGACACTCACCTAGCCACTCATTTCAGACTGAAGTTGCCCGGTGTGTACACAAGGTACAGTGAAGGAGTTCCCTCTCCCTTGCAGAAGGGTAAAAAATTACATCAGTTTTAGTAAATCACCACCCTAGACATGAGTGGAGGCAGGATGTGATGAACAGCCAGACTTGTAACTCATTTTAAATAGAACAAAGAAGTGCACTGGAGTGCAGCAGGGGTCTTTGCTTCTGCAGAAGCGAAGTGCCTCTATATACCTTAAGAAAAGGCAAGTAGTGCAATTGCCTAGAGCAAAGAGGAGCAGCTTTTCAATAATGGTGAAATAGGTGGTGAAATTTCTCTTTTCACAAATTGGCTTTTAAGTGTTCTGGAAGAAACATGTGGAGACAGAAGGTACTGCCCTTTTATTGCAAGATGCATCTGATTAACTAAAACAGCAAAATATTGACTCAAAAAAAAAGGAAAAAAAAAAAAAAAGGCAGAGGTTTCTGATTTCTACAGACATCAAAAATGTTTGAGACCCGTTAAATGGGAGATGTAAATTCCCAATGTCTTGCCGCACGATGTTCAAAACTATGCACAATTGCTGTCCTT
>JAVCKT010026283.1:15545-28862 GCA_032273925.1 Rhynchotus rufescens | reverse complement strand
CTCTACAAAGCTGCTCTCTGCACATCAGTCAGCCCAAATACCTGTAGGTTTCTTCTTCGACTTGAGGTGTTGCAGGACCCACAACTGCAAAACCGGGTCAAACCCTATAAAGGAAAAATGTGCTAGATTAAAATGATTACCCTGCAGTTGATAAATATCTTCTGCAATTAATATAGTCGAAGTTCCTTACTGCTGGATTAACATTTTAGGTCGGTAAAATAGTGGTTTTTATACTTTGGAAGATTAATCTTGAACGTCTCTTAAAGTCAAAATGTTTAGTTGTAAACCCTGAAATTAGCTTGATTTGTGCAAGGAAAATTCTGTATTTTGCTCAACACCAGTTTATAATTGAACTTGTAATGCAATTAGGAAGGTGTTTGGTTTTGAGCAAGGGTTTATTTGCATGTAGCTGGATTAAGATTCTGGTAGGGGGAAAATAAACCATTCTCTTCTAGGGGCTGAAGTTTTCCTGTGGTCAGTTCTGCTCTTTTATGTGGACAGGATCATCTGATGAGCCCTACGGAGCCGGTTCCATTGGGCTTTCTGGTTTCTTCAGTGGAGCACCCCAGAAGTGCAGTGGGTGCCGAGGGCCATTTACACTCGTACGTGGGTCTCCCACAAAGGCAACGTAAGGTTAATTGCTTCAGCTGCACAGGTAAGAGGCTGGCAGCACCACAAGTTATGCAGATGTGCAAACAGGGGGGAGGCAACAGAAAGAGCTTCCTGTGGATATGAACCAAATTAATGATGAATATATCTATAAAATCCGCTACAAAATCACAAAGGCTCTGAGAAGGTGAACAGGCTCCTTGTGGACTCATCTAAGCCGTCCTGTAAAATTACATGGGAAGAGCATTCTCGTGCAAACTCCAAATATGCACTAAGAGTTAAGAGAGCAATTAGCCTGAACCGACAGGTGAACCTGCTCCATAAGAGACTGCATTTTGTGGTGCTTATTTTTACCTTTTCTCAGGCCTTTTGCGTAACTAGCTTGCAATAAACTTCACTCCTCTAGAACTTCCAGGGTCTCATGTTGCAGGTTTTGAGTTAGAGAGCCCGGAGTTTGTGCTGACCTGCAGGATAGGGCTTTCTTCCTGGAAGAATTTAAGACCTGCTCGCTGCTGAAAAGGGATTTTCCCGGGTATTTTAGAGCCACCAGATAAGGGGTCATTCCACACATCTCCTTAATGTGCTGCAACCAAGATGAAGTCTGTCCTCCTTGCTGCCCGGGGCTGCTTTGTACCGTAGTGGTCGCAGATGCAAATGGCTGTTTTAACAAGATTTAACAATCTCACAGAAGAAAAATCAATAAGCAGAATCTGGTCACGTGCAGTTTGCGATGCTTATCCATTTTTAAAATGATTGCCTCTTTATTAATTTTGTTTCCAATTAAAACATCCGGGAATGGTATCAGTTAGAGACTCTAGTCTCTAACTTAATCTTTAATATTCTGCAGCATATTGAAGGTTCATTGGTGATATATTAATTTTTCTTCTTGTTTGTGTAGGGTGGATTTGGAGGTGCCTCGTGCAGCCTGCCAATATATTCTATTCCAATCGGTTAAATAGGTACAAATCTAGCAAAATATTGACTTATGCTATGGTGAACCTTGAAAAGCTGCCTGCTCTAGGAAATTGGCCTCCTGTTATCTCTGATTTCATGCTTTTTCCATCTGTCTCAAAATGAAGAGATTAGGGCTGATCCTAGCTATGTGTGTGAGGCAGATTATGGTAATCTTATTATTCTGATCTCATTACGCTTGGTCTTCAGATTTGAAAATTTCCTGGGTTTAACCCCTTCTTCTACAGCAACAAAAAGATTTAAAATGTTAGTCAAGGTATGTTCTGCTAACTTCAGATTAAATATTTATATCGTCCTGAAATAATGAAGCTTTAAGGACTTTTCTAGTGAGATGAATATAGTTTAGATTTTTATTTTGTCTTGGAATGCCATCATAAATGAGAAAACCAACTCATGAATCGGAAAGAATGAAATCCCCTCTGTATGTGACAGCAAATAAGTAATGGTTATAAAGGCTTCCGCTTCCAGTTTAGTGCTTTGTACCTTGGAGGAATCTGAAATAAGTGTGTGTTCTGGAAATCTTTAGTTCATGCTCAGATTTTTTAAAATAGAAATGGAATTTTCCAGCTGTTGGGACAGATTTTGACAGGCACAAGCAGTGATGTGAGCGGAGTAGCTCCTGCCGGCGCTGCAGCGCGTCGAGGCTCCAGGGGTTGATGCCTTTTGCTAGGGAAAGGGCAGCCCTTCATGGGATAATGCAGCCTGTACAGCACAAAATTCCCTGGATTTTCCACACCTACAGCACAATTCCACCATTGTTACAGCAGGTCAGCTCTTAACTGGCTGCAAAGGGTTAATTTGCTAGTCTGGGACATGGAAAGCAGCTCCTCCACATGGACTGGTTTGGTTTATGTGGAACATCAATGCAAACGTTGTCAGGTGGACCTGGAACGTTACAGGAGGATTTTGTCTTAGGCTTGTGAAGGAAGCTCTGTCATTTCTGGGCGGCTTCAGAGAGCAGTTGGGAAATAAGAGTTACTGTTTCCTCTGGCTCAGAGGACAGCAAAGAAGGCAAAACGTCAGCGAGCTACTGGTTTTAAAGGGGAGGTAAAAAGCAAGCGTGGTCCTTGCTTTAGGAGATTTGTATTTCGTTGTAACGCCTACTGGAACAGATTATAGGATATCTGAGATTATAGTGTACTCCACCGGTGGATTTAGAGTCCAGCACTTTTTAAAGTGTTTGAAAATTTCTTGGAATCTTCTCCTAGTTCTGTTTAGAACACCAGGTTATTCCTCAGCTATCCTGAAGTTCCATTTGCAGAAGGAAGGTTGGAAAGGAGAGGGGCAGCTGAGTTAGTGCATCCAACAGCCGGGAGGGAAGGCATTAACTTCCCTTCCTTCTCTCTTCATTCTGTCAGTGTATAGATCAAGCCTAAATTGCACATTTTGCAGAGCAGTCTGTTGTGTCATGGGATTGTGCTTGGTAGAGACAAGCATGCGATGAAGGAGCATCTCTTAAGTTGCTTCTGCTGCCCAGCTGCCTGTAATGCACTGGTTGTGGGACGCCTAACTAGACCTCAGTGCTTTACAGGACAGGACCCTCTCAAGCTTCTGTTCCAGCTGCCGGGTGCTGTGTTCTCTTGGTGCAGGACACTCCTGTTTGAGCTGCCAGCTGGGGAAAACGCAGCCTTTGCACGTGAAGCCCGTCCTTTCTTCACCGTATTCAGTCTTCCCTTCACTGGTTTCTCACAGAATGGGGATGGAAAGTGTAGAGGTGAGAATGAAAGCCTGGAGGGATGGAGCTGTGTGAAAGCTTGGCTTGAATGTCACAAAGAGCTTCACTTTTGGAGTCACTGCCTCAGGGACATGTCTTTGTTTACAAAGAATTTGGCAACACGGGCACAGGCTCTTGTTAGTGTGTCACACTAACCCATGTGGAGGAGAGCTTGTAGACTTGCACCCTCGAATAGATCAGGGAAGAGAGGACGTTTTTGTCACATCTAAATATTTTGTGTTTTTCAAAGGAGGGAGGTCGTTGATTTGGTGCAGAAGAAGTTGTGCAGGAGGAACCAAGCCCGAGGATGGGCAGGAGCACCTTCAACTGACCTCACCCCTCAACTCCCAGCCATCAAAGGGCACTTTGATTCCTGCCCTTGGGCTGGATGTTTGACAGAGTCTCATGATGGCAGAGCAGTGATTATAGAGCAACCCTTTATTTTTGTAGCTTTGGCTGTTTTTTTTCTTTTCTTGCTGCTCTCAGTAACTCCTTAAAAATTTGCCCTCTTACCAAAAATTCTGCTCCCATTGTGCATTCACACTGGGTGGTGATGGTTGTTTTGCTTTGAGTACTGAGTTGCTGGCAAAGTTTTAATATATTTTTAGATAACAGTGAAGTATTTGTTTTTCAAATGAGAGGTAGGAAATTGCAAAGAATAAAGAATTACATGAGCTGGTTCAATGATGCCACGTCTGCCTGCTCGGGGTAGCGGAGGAGGAAGGGGCACTAGCTGGGAGGGCTGTGGCTGCCACTGTCCCCCAGCAGCAACTTCTGGGAGGAACTGTGAAGGGTGGAAGGAAAAACAGGAATACTGGGGACTCGTTAACTTTGCTCAACTGGGGACTCGTTGACTTTGCTCACGTTTGATGTGAGTCACATCTGCTTGTGGTAAAAGGAGGGTTGCTCAAATGAGCTCCGTGATGAGCTGTAGCAAATGCAAAACTGCGTGTGCATTTGTTTGCTTGTCAGTGGAGGGCTTAGCAGCTAGTTTGAATAAACGCTGTCTCTATAAGCAAGGGACAGATTCCTGCCCAGAGTCTAGGAAATAGAGCCTGGAAGCTCCGTAGCCGTGAGGCAAGTCTTCTTTGTGGTATCTGTTGTCTTCAGGCAGCGGTAGTGCCACTTGCATCCAAAAGATTCATAGGGCTGGTGCTTGGAAGCTGATTTTTCCTTACAGGCAGGGGCTTTCTGCAGTACTTCCCATTCCTTCTTCTGATCTAATTATCACTTGTTCATCTTTCCATTCTGTGTGAATTCAGCTTGCTGAAGATCTGCAGCTTCTGTCCCAAAGCATTTGTATCACGTTCCCCCCTCCTCATTTCTCCTAGGAAACATTACGGCCAAAGTCAGAGGTGTTGGCTCCGCGATTGCCATTGCACTTCCCAAGCACAGCGGGAAACGCAGCGGCTTTCCTGGAACTGACAGCTGTTTGCAGAGGGATTCTTACACCCTGTCCAAGAGCACGAACACAGTCCTCTGCAGCCCGTTGGAAAGTCATTTTTGAAGTAATTTTCAGCTCTCCTGCCAGCAGGAGATTTCGAAACCACCGGCTCCGCTTTCCATAGGACGGAGGCCCAAACACGGTGCGGGGAGGAGGGGAGGGCTCCCAACCGCCTTCCGAGCTGGGGAGAACGCCGTTGGAGGCGGCTGCCGCTGCTCTTACGCCACCAGGGCCCTGAATCCCCTTTGGTGCCAACAGGAAGCGACTGCGTTGGGTGGCACTGGCCGGGCGCATCCGCCGCCGCAGCGGGGGCCTGCGCCGAGCGGCGGGGACGCGGGGCGGTTTGGGCAGCCCAGGGAGGATTTGGGCAGCCCAGGGATGGGGCTTTCCCTCCTGCTGCCCTTTCGGATGCAGATGGCACCGTGGATGCCCTGCGGGCTCACAGGAATGCACACGGGTCTGCAACGTGCAAGAGATGAGTGTCGCTTGTTGGGTCGCTGCGGGACGAAGGATGTTGCAGTCAGCAGGAGCCTGAAGCTCTCGCTTTGATAGGCTGACTTTGATGTGCTGGTATTAGTAACACCTAATTTTTACACATCTAATGGCAAAATCCTGCTCTTGTCTGAAGGATTGACAGCTGTCACTATGTGAAATTATGCAGCAGAAAAGCTTGGTCAGTCCAGCCCTGCTTTGTAAGTGTCTTTGCCTTAAGAGCCATTTCATGCACAAGGCTCATGTTTTTACGGCTTATGCGACATGGGGTTTGAGACCTTCAAAGATCTCTTGCCAGGATTAGTATGAGGCTTAATTTAACCTGCCAGACTAACCTGCAAGTAACTTTTCTTCCTGTGTTACCCCTTAAAGGTCACAATTGAATATGTATACAGCTAGCAGCAGCTGCTCAAACACCCAGCTAAGCGCGTGGGAGGAAAGTGGCACCCTACAGGCATCCATGGGGTCCCTTGCTCCTGCTTCCCCATGGCCCTACTCCCAGTAACACTCATTCCCTTCAGCCTGCTGCCGTCTGCAGGACCACCTGAGTCCTCCCTTCTTGAATGCTAAAAGCTTTTGCTCTGCTCTTGCTCTAGTGGAGCTATTGGGACTTGCATACGGAAGGTGTTTTTATTTAAACACCAAACCCAGCTGCAGAATGGCTGTGTGTGTCTTGGGAAGGTGGTGCTTGTGGCACGTCCTGCCGTGCTCCGTGCCACGCTCCTTGCCCTCCGTCCCCTCGGACACGTCCTGTTCTGGAGCTGCATCCTACACTTGCTGGTGCGAGTCCCTGCGTGGGCAGCCGTGACACAAACCCGAGCGGAGCCTCCGAGGGGGCCAGTGGCTCTAAGCCGCGCTCAGAAGTGTGAGTTAGCTGCCACCGAGGTTATTTCTGGGTCAAGATCTGTGTGCACATCTATCAGCATTAACAATTTCATTGCTGACCATTTGGTGAGATACTGGCTGCAGGCATCCTCGTTTCTGGGTGCAACTTTATGTAAATTAACTGTTTTTATGGGGGTTTACAGCACTGCATTCAATGCAATAACTGTTCCACCTTTCAAAGTGCGACTTAAACTATGGTTTAAGCACAAAAAAAAATATTTGTCCTGAAAATACGCACTATATTAACATTGCTCCACAAGCCCTTTTAGCTAATAGGAATCTGTTTCTTGCCATGCTCTTTGGTAGCATCGTAGACCTTTGTGTCACCCCTGCCGTGGGGGCTGCGCTTTGGGCGGCCAGTGCGGCTGCACATCAACTAAATTCACTTCCTTGAAAAACAGAAGCCAAGAGTCTCTATTCTGATTAGCTCTGAATTGACCTTTAAGGCTTTTAAGGGTTCTGTATTTCCTAGTGTGCTTAAACTGTAGCAGACAGCAATTTCTAATGGGGTTTCCACTGATGGGTGGTGGCCTTTGGTGGCGGCTCTGGTCAGCTTTTCCTTTTTCTCTCCTGGGTTGCTTTGTTGTGCTAACAAATAGGAGGATGAAGCAGAGCCTTGATGTAATATTGTGCATTTGTGTAATATTTGTGGGTGATGATTAGTTCAGGTGGGCTTATGTGAGCTGAAAATGATTCAAAATGATCTGCAGTCTGAAGAAACACACTCTAGAACCAGTCAGATGGTCAGAACAGGTGAACGTGTCCCCTCCGGGGGCAGGAATAATCAACTGCCCCAGTGCACAGGGGGAGGAACATGCCGGGTATCGGTTCCTCCGAAAATCCCCCTGGAGCCGGGGCGGCCGCCGGCCCTGACGCGCTGAGGTGGCTCATGTTGCAGGCAGAGCCGGGAGGTGCTGGCAGGGCTGGAGCCCCCCCCGTCACCCACCGACCCGCTCGGGACCTGGAGCTCCCCCCGTCACCCACCGACCCGCTTGGGACCTGCAGGGCCCTCCCTGCCTGCCGAGCACAGGGGCCCTGATTGCAGTCCTGTGAATGGAGAGTTTTAAACTTGCCCGCTAGTCCCATACTCTGAATTTCTGATCCAATACTGATTGAATGGAGGTGGCTTGATGTAGTCATTCCTTGCCATGCAGCTCTTCTGAAGCTGCCAGCTTTGCCATGGAGCTGCTGATCTTCACACACTCTTAGACTTGAACTCTGCTTTTACCCGTGTGCAACATGGCAGCTCTGCTGTCTACAAATATTAAGAGCTGCCTATGCTGTTAGAGAGCCCCTTGCACGGAGGAGTTGCTTCATGCCACTCAAACAGCTTTTCTGATTAGGAGCAAGAGTTAGCTCCTCTCGTTAGGCACAAGAAATCTCTTGAAACTTCGTGTTTGTGTGTTAGAAAGAGGGTTTATTAATAGGATAGGACTGGAGTGGGGTGTTCGACTCGGTGGTTTCTTGGACAGCGAAGCGGAGCAGAGGTAACGGATCCTTTCAGGAAAAGGAACTCTGTTGCAGCTTTGTACCACAGAGCTGTAGCCGTCCTACGTCAGGAATAGAAAGTGTCTCAATCTCTGCGTTTCTTCATATCTTTCAGGCTAGAAGATTTCTGCAGCGGTTTAATCTGTAAAGGTTGGGGGTACCAAACACGAGATGAGTAAGATCTGGAGTTAACTGTTACAGTATCTTATTTTTCAATGCAGTTCAAGCCTTGCTTTGTCCTGCAGCTTGTGCTTTAGCTGTGTGACTGCTGCAGCGCGTGCCAGGTGACACAACCAGCGAGGACCTGTGTCCTGGTCACAGCTCTGCTCTGTGACGTCCCTGTGTCTGCAGAGGTGCTGAGGATAAATCCCTGGCAGTGTGTTCTAGGGAGGGGTATTAGGACACTTGGGCAAAGAAAGGCAGACCTATATGGCATGGAAGTAAAATATGCTCATATGCAAAGCAAGGGTTCACCAAGGGGCTGGTGAATTTGGGCTGATGCATGGTCTGGCACATATACGGACTTCCCCAGAGTGTTTTTTGGTTTTGCTCTGTCTGACCTGCTTTGTTCCTACTGTAAAGCTCTAAAAGGGCATCTGGGATGGGCAGGCGTCACCATCACTTGTTCTTTCTTGCCTCTTCACTTGGTCTGTCCTGACAGGCCCCACAAAGCAGGGATTGACAGCAGAGCCAGGGTGATTACTGACCAGGATCTGTGCAGGTGGGAGGTGTGTGCTCTGGATGTGACTGCCAACGAGCACGAGGCCATTGCCAGGCTTTCTGCCTCGGGCTTCCGTTGAACTTGAAAGCCCCCCCAAAATCCATTCACTCAATAGCGGTTTTATTATTATTTTCTGACAGAACCGCTTTCAACTTTCGTCTCCAAGGCCGTGCCAAGAGTGCTTCCCAAAGCCTTAGGATTTCAATAAAGGCCATTCTGAAAAGTCGTACTTGGTTGTAGTTCTCTAAACATTGTAGGGCATATGGTAACAAATGCGTTTTGTGCTCAGTATCCGCCCTGCTGGACTCGAAGGAAAGCTGGAAACAACTTGCCTTTTAGGAGGACCTGAAATTTATAGCATTTACGTAAGCAGCAGATAACCAGATACCCAGGAGACCTGACTCTTGACCACTTGGTAAAACTAATTCTCCCTTTTTTTTTTTTTTTCTCTCAAAATTGAGGGCTTATTTAGATGCCTGGACAAGGTGTATTCTGTTCTCTGTGTGCAGATGGCCATATGTGCATTGGAGCTATTTGAGGGATTCTTTTTTGTTTAGTTGCTTTCTGAGCCTTTCCCAAATAGGGCAGGCTCTTAGAAAACAGCCTTGAAGCGACACTGTCTCAGTGAAGAGAGAAGCATGGCCTGGAGCTCGACCTGCTCCTCAGCTTGTGTTTCCCTCTTGCAGGGCCCAGCTCAGACTTACGTTAAACAGCCCTGGTTTGTTTATTGTTTAAATAAAGCTCGGGCTAAGGAAAGACTCTGCGTTGGCAGGCGAGTGACCAGAGTACACTTATCCACGCTGCAAAACAGAAAACTGGCCAAATGCTGTGTTCTCCAGTGCTCCCAAATTAAACGGGGAGCGACTTGGAGGTTAAGGAAGGATGTTTTGTCTTCTGTTTCCGTGATAACATCCTGAGCGCTACAGCTAGTTCTAAAAGGCGCCCGGTGCTGGTCTTTAGGCACTGTAAACTAACCCTTGGTGTGTTAGGGAAAAACAACACTCCCCTTCCTCTTTTTAAGAAGCTGTTCTTGCAAATCCCCTTGCATGCAGCTCTGTGCGTGCCGGAGCCAAGCTGCATAGCTCAGGCTGTGATAACAATCTCTTTTCTTTGCTTTACCCCCCTCTCTGTTCTTTTCCTTTGCTTCATTTTGATCAAGCCCAGAATCGAAACTGTGCTGTTTTAAGCGCTGAGCAGTCATCCTGACGTTATAAAGTCCTTAGGAATTATAGCGGTCACGTAAGTACCATAAAGCTACGCAATGTAAAGTGCAGCTTGCTTCTGGGCTGTGATTATGGTAGCAGCAATTTAAATTTCATAGAAATGTGGCAATAGCAGGAGGACTGATATGAAGAGGCTTCTGTAATCACTGAGCCTGGCGTCTCTCCCCGCTTCCCAAGCAAGGTAGGCAAGACAGTCAATTCCCTGGCATTTTAAATCTGCATGTCTGTGCTCGTGGAAGCTCCTTACAGCAGGAAACTTGACTGAAGATGAGACCTACGACCAAGTCCCCAGAGCGTTGCTGACTCTTTCCAGAATCTCCATTCAATAGTTGGAAGTCACTACAAAATATTGTATTCCTAAAAAGGAATAGGATTCCCTCTGCACCCTATAATATTAGAAAGAGAGAGAGAAAACATCACAGTAATTGGTGAAGGGATAGAAGACTTTTGCTGGAGGGCAGAAGTCGAACCAGGCTTGCAAAGCCTGAGAGGCAGGGTAAGTTAGTCCGTGCTCAAGTCTGTCTTTGCGCTTAGGCTCGGTTCTACTTCAGCTGCCTTAAAGTTGCCTCCAGAACTGCTGTGCTACGTACAAACAAATCAAGGTGGTTTGGAAGTGAAGGCTTGAACGCTCATCCCTGGCCGTGTTCTTTGGCCTTGGGCTCCGCTCGAGTGCGACTTTCTCTACCGCGTTTGGCGGCTGCGTCACTGTGGATTTCTTGAGCCCTCCTGTTGTCGCTCCCTTGTTACGGTTTTGCAGGGTGAAATATTCCCTAGAGTTTTCATTGCGACTTGACTTCTCCTCACATCATTAAAAACAGCATCTTATCCAGCCATTTCTCCCTATCAGCCCTTTATGAAAGTTAGGGGAATGCCTGTATCTATATGGATACAGGAATGCCTGTATCTATGTGGAACAAGACTTCAGTGATGAAGTGATGGATGTAGAGGAGGAGATTTACAGCTTGCAAAGAGGTTCTTGGGTCCTAGAATGGCCAAGTGCTGCCACATCCACTAGTATTTTTGGCTTGTTGGCCTTCAGCTTGGCTTTATGTTTTACTTTGGATTAGGATATTGGGTTCCTTCAAGGCAGCATAATGTGGTTTATTTAAGAAAATGCCCGTTTTTGCACACTTTGGAGCTTGCTCCCCTCAGTTCTTGCATTTGGCAGCTTGGCGTGCTGGAGAAAGCAGTGTCAACGTGAAAAAGTCAGTGTATGTGTCACGCTGAAGGAACAGTCATCACTTCAGATAAGGCTTTGAAGGAAAAATCAGCACTTGGAGACTGGGGAAAAAGCCTTGGGCTTTGTGTTGGCTGCCAAGGGAAGAATTTCTGTACCAAATTTTGGAGATTTTGGGGTTTTGTACACTGCTTTTGGCTTTAAGAAGAGAGAAATAAGTGTTTCTATAGCAATGACAAGGAATTGGGGTTAGGGTGAGAATTAAAACATTGAAATATTTACCCATAATACATTATTGCCTGGTGTTATGATCTATGTACATTATTTAGATATTAAGTTATAATATTTGATATTGATCGTAGTTTAAGATATAAGCTTTCTATGGGGATTTTTGGCCATTACATGTAACATTCTCTTTCAATTTTAATATATATATATATATATATATATTCAAAGCTTTTTGTAGCTTTGTATCTACCTATCCAGGTAGATACCAGGAGAGTGAGTATTCCCAATCTTAGATAGTCATGTCTAAATACGATACTTAGGGCTTAGATTTGGAAAACATCCGTATTTCCCATTTCCCGTGCGTGGTTATGAGACACGGAGCGAAAAGAAATAAATACATTAAAGTCTGCGTGTTCTTGAGCAGGTCGCCTTCCCTTGTCGGACGCATCTTTTTGCATGAGGTGTTTGAAGTTAAAATGAACTGCGCTCGCTGTCACGAGGAATAAGGCAAGAGGGAGGAGAGGTGAAAGGAAAGCTCGGCCTGACCGCGGCGCTGCTTTGAGAGGGGGGTCCCCCGCGCCGGGGCCGCAGGGCTGAGCCTCCCTCCTCTGCTCCCTCCTCTGCTCCGTGATGTTGCTGCCTCCCTACATGAGCACCAGGGAGGGTGTTAAAGGCTACTGGGTTGGATCTGTCCTGCGCACTCATTTATAACCCCCGATACAATTAATTTTGATAGCCTGGGGTGCCATTTGCAATAGCTCTGGGGAAGAAAAATGCTTGTAAGGGTCTGTGCTGATCTGGTTGTGTTGAATTCCAGGGCAGCTTCCCGTGAAGCAGCGGGTGACGGGGCTGGTGGCACCTCTGGGAGCTCCCCAGAGCCTTCAGCCCCGCGGGCAGGGCTGAGGTGACAGTGTCGGGGCTGCTGCCAGTCCTGAAGGGTCACCCGGAGCCCTCCCCGAGCCCAGCTCCACCCTGGGCAAAGAATTTCTCGGTAAAAGAAGAAAATCAGTGGCAGTGTTTACTGGATTTGAATCACATTGCCATTATTATTATGTATTATTTTTATTCCTGTGCTCATTGGGGTGACCCGAGCTGGCCTTTTCCTGGATTTCAGAGCCTTTGGGGCAGTTTTTAATCGTTGCAGCAGTGTCAGTGCAACGTTGTCAGGGAAGAAAACAACCCTGGCAGCCAACAGGTTGTACCTGAGCGGTTGTTGCCATCTGGGTTAGTTAGCGTGGCACAGATCCTGCAACCAGAGAGCAGGGGGCTCTGCCAAAGCTCTCCGAGCAACTTCCTTGGGTTTGTCTCTCCAAAATTGGGCCGTTTTAAGGAACTTGGCTATATTTCCACACATATATCTGCATTTGGGTGCTGTGCTTGCTTATGCATCTGCACGTGGGGGTCAGCCTGACTTTTGATGGCAGATCCGCTTGTTTCATTCCGGTTCTGTGACTGGGTGTTCCAGAAAATTGTTTGTTTTTGAGGCTGTAGAGCCCTACTGGGCAGCAGTTCATCGGGGGCAAAAAGCTGCCTGCAGACTAGTCACCAGGTCGGGGATTGCAGCGGGGCAGAAAGCTTTCCGAAAGCTCCGCTCTCCGGCTGGGCCTTTTCCCCATTCCCATGGGAACAGATGGGCTTTTGTTGATAAGAGACCCTTCATCAAGCTCCGAAGCTGACAGGCAGCAGTTGAGCCACTATTCCTGTAAACCAGGGCTGCCTCCAGACTGAGGACATCACATGGCAGTTTGTGTGCAAACGCAGGGGCTAAAAATATCCTTCCTCCTTCCTCCTCGCAGGCACAGATGCCCCAGTGTGAGAGGCCGAGTTCCTCGGTCGTGGAGTGCATTAGATCTACAGCAGGCAGGAGTTTTGCCCGCCAAGGAATGGTTTGTGTTTTGACCGATACAAAAAGCAGCAGTTCCTAACGTCTCATTAGACAAATAAGTGTTTGTGCTTCTGGATTTTTGCAGACTCGCAAGGGTGCCGCAGTTCGCAGCAGGGAAGCTGACAGTCTCATTTTCATGCTTAATTTATCTGTGTTTATTTGTACTTGGGGAAATCTCCTAAGCAAAACCCAGTGATACATGCAGTATTTAGACTATATTTTACAGCTCTGGTAAGTCTGGAAAAATCTTATGATAGTTCAATTAAATTTCTTTATTTTTTCTTAGAGACATTGTATACATATATATTTTTAATATCCAAATGATCATTTTAAGATTAAAATTATCAACCAGATATCTCTAGGAGGCCACTTTTAATTGTGGGATGGACAGATTTGCTAGATGCTTATGTGTTTCATAGCAAAATGGTTTAATGGCATGAAGTCAGATCTTGCCTTTTAGTGGGCTAAATGTCAGAAAA
>JAVCKT010026282.1:0-16974 GCA_032273925.1 Rhynchotus rufescens | reverse complement strand
CGTGTGCAGGGGGGTTGGACTCGATGATCTCTAAAGGTCCCTTCCAACCTGAAGGATTCTGTGTTTCTTTAAATTAAATACAAGATATTATGTAGAATTCAGCTACAAGGCTCGTAGAGCAACTCTCCTCTCAAGAAAGGCAAGATCAACAGGGCTTTAAGATTGCTTCTCTGAGAGGAAAGGTGGATTCTTTGATGTCTCTTCCTTCATTGCCTCCAAGAGGGAAGAGGGAGCGAATGAACATCAACCGCGTTTCACAGCACTGGGTTCCAGGACTGTGAGCCTGTTCTTCACCACGTGCCACCCAGAGCTCTCTGCGTGATGTGTCAGGTTTGCAGCCCATCCTTTTCCTCTGTGATCGCACATGCTAAAAAAGCAACTTCAGTTTTGACTAGGTAAGTCTGTTGCATTCAAATTCAGTTTAGCTGAAACACTGACATCTACAGAGGTGGCATTACATAGGTTTTAAGGACCACTTTCAGTGAGTGGCCTGAATACTGTCATATACAGAAACATTTTCTGTGTGGCAATAGAGCCCTTTCTCACTCTTGAGGTAAGATATTGCAGATTTAATCTCCTGGCATTCAGTGGTATGCCTTGGCTTGCATTTTTTTTGTTCTTCAAGGGATGAGATTATGGTGAATTCCTCCTAGTCGGTGGCATGGGGAAGAGTTACCCACTAGATGTCAGCAGTGGAAAACAGTAGAGCTGGGTCTTTGCCTGGATTTAGGTGATGGAGCTATGTAAGAGTAGACATGTAAGCTGATGAATTTGATCTAGTAACAAAGGGAATTTGTTCATTTATTACTGTAAAGTGTTTTATGGACATGATGAATGTGGTACTTCCTGTATTCATTTAATCAAGGGTATGAGTTAGATATGAGTGTTAGTATGTAAGGTGGTATCTTTTATTCTAAGAATATTACTGTTACTAATGTCATTCCTGAAAATGAGACCAGCTTCCCTTGTTGGTCTTTTTTCCAAACTCAGTGATAGCTACATTTTTTCCCCTTTCTGTCATTTCAGAAAATTATTTCTCATCTGACCAATCAATGTGTAGTGCTACTACTCTTTTATTTGGTTTAACTTCATTTCTTTAGTTATTTTCAACCCTGTTAATCATATCTGTAGTGCAGGTTAGGATATTTTAGAGACTTTCTTCGCTGGTCAGATGAGAAATACTGTAGAAAAAAAACATGAGATGCAAGGAAAATATTAAGGCATTTTGAAAGGACTAATTCCTGCAGGGTCATTCACAGGCCTATTTCTGTCCCTACAGCTTTTAGTTTTTAAGGGTGAGTGCAGAAACGCTGTCACTGGCTGTGAAGCGTAGCTATTTCTTCAGGAAAGAAAGCAGCTCTGAATCCAATTGGCTTCTGCTTTTGATACCGTGTGTTGCTAGGGCTTTTCTTGGATCCAGCGATTGTGGGTGGTCACTTCTTCACTGCCTTTTTCAGCCTGTAGCAAGATACTGTAGGCAGAAAATGTTCAGTAAGCCTTGAAACAATTGCCAGGCTGATAAGCCTGTCAGGCTAGAAAAGCCTTCATAGAGAGATGCTTAGTTTCTGTTTATGCAGGGTTTAGGTTCTTTTCACTTAGAAAATATAATTTTATCAGAATCCGGATGAGAAGTTTGTGCCGCACATGCCTGACCAGTCGAAAACTAAAAAATGCAGTTTCCCCCCCATCAAAGAAAGTGTCTGCTCTTTAGCTGTGTGTGCTTTGCTTGTGGTGAGATGCTGAATTACCTCCAGAGCTCAGGGGAGAGGTACTGGTAGAGCAGGCTTTGCACTCGTGTTCCTGCTCGGCTGTCCTGAGCTTCATTAGCAGCAGCCACGGGGATGTTGCACATACGGCCCTTGTAAAAGGCGAGCTGAAACTTTCTTTAAGCAGGCATTTTTTTATAAGGTCACCAATGTCTTGCATCTACCTGTATAGCTGTTTTATAATATTCTGAAAGGATGCTATTCTTCCAGTAAACCTAAGCAAAATTCAAGATGTGTCACTTTCAAATGTGTTGCTGATGTGTCTTTTCACCAAGAGTATTTTTTTTCCAGCTGTTTCCCAGTTGCAAATATAGTCAGTTTCCCTTTCAGGTAAGAGATGGGGGAAATGTCTTCGGTGTTTGGTTGAATTTGGTTGCATCATATATTTCAATTGAATTTTCTCTGGGCTTCACTCAGAGCCGGGGGAGAAAAAAAGGAAATGTGTCAGGTTTTTCGGCATGAAGGGCATGCGTGCAAGATTTGTTTTGAAAATACGCCTCTGCTTTCCGCTTGTCTGATCATGCCACTGCATGCAGCATCATACAAGCCCATAAGGCTGGAAGGGGCCAAATCAGGGTAATGCAATGTGGCATTCCGTATGTCTTACTCTGTGGAAATAGGTCAAGTTTGAAAGCGTGTTCTTGGCTGGCCCTTCCATTTCCCACCGCTGGCTCCACGTGACCTGCGTGTTGTGCTTGAATTTAGAGTGTGTCACAAAGAATTCCAGGCAGCTTCACAGGGACGGGCCTTTATTTATTTATTTATTTATTTTTGGAAAAAGGCTAATATATTTTTTCCACTGCTCTGACTTACGATAATGGATTCATGGCCACAAAACATATTCAGAAGTGTGTATTTTACTGATTTGCACTGTCATTTTCCCTTTGGAAACTGTACTATAAAAACTCTGCAATCAGTGAATCTTCCCTGAGGATGAAATATTTCATTTTAAAGTGCTGGAAATGGGCAATTAGGTAACTAATATGTGTCATGTTACAGCAACAAGTGCCTTCCACTGGCGTTATCGGAGGCAGGAAGAGTGGCTCGTCCTTCTCCCACGGAGCATCTCGACTTGGCTCTCGTGTCGAAGGCAGCTCCATGTGTGTCTTTATGTACGTCCACGGTCCAGTCCTCGGCGCTGCCCCGCTGAGCCCGGCTCCGTCCCACCACGTTAAGGACGGGAGGATGGTCTGTCGTTGTGCTGAGCTGAGAGCATTTCCTAGCGTTGGAATATCTCCAGTGGCTCTTTGATCAGTGCTCCAGTGTATGCAAGTGAATCACTGTGAACCAATTAAAAAATGATGGTTCCTCTGAGGTTGTGGGCAGAAAAGGAAATCTTCCTTACCAGGCTGCTTTCTCTAAGACTTTATTCTGTATAGTATAATACAGAGAAATAAAAAGTATATAGAGAGAAATAAAAAGTTTGTATAATACTTGTTATCCGAGTACAACTGTATTTAGAAGGACTTTTCTCTCCTCATGTTCAAATGAAACGGTTATTCATAACTTGATCTGTCCTTTCATTTGAGATGAAATGTTTCTACAAGAAAATATAGAAACAAAAACACACTTTATTTGATGTTAAAAGGAAAGCAAGAGTCTACACACATAGTCAACCTGCAATCAGTTGTGTAGCTTGTAAATTAAACTATTGAAATGTAAATTTGAGCACCTGGAAAACTCTTTGAAGAGCCAAGACAAGAAGCTCAAAAACATTCATGAGAAAGAAAGGAAATCGTTCAGTGGTGCTTTCTGTTTGTTAATTTCTTTCTCGTTAAGAAGCACAAAAAAAAATGTGATGAGGTTTGAAGAACCATAACTGAGATCTCAAAGCAATTTCATAGTGCAAAAACTGGAATTTGTTTCTGAGGCAAGGAACTGAAAGCTGAAATGAGAACCCTAAAACCTCGGCAGATGGTTTTGATGCAAGGGCATGGGGTTGGTTTGTTTTATATAATGGTCATTAAAGCACTCACCAAAAAGCTGGGAGGTCAGGGCTTTGCTTCCCCAGGTGAGCTGAGCTCCAGGGCTTGGGAGTGTATTCTAAAAATGCCCTAAAACAGTGACTTAGCAGTGCTCAGCTTAGTGCTGCTCACAACCAATGTGGAGTAACCTAAGGAGAGCTGAGCAAAGCAAACCATCTCTACGTTAATGTTGATTTGATTCCCTCTCCCTTTGCCTAGCCCTTATCTCCCTTATACATGGGCCTGGGAAACCCAGTATGATAGGAACTGGCAGCAGTGAAAAGGCTCGATCCTGCCAGAGGAGTGTGGGAGAGCACTTGGAATGGTGGCACCGACCTGCTTGTGTTGGGACGGCTCTCGGGGATGAGCTTGACACCTCGTTGCTTTCTGAACCTCATGCCATGCTGTCTCTCAGCTGAATCCATCCTGACCATCCTTGTTGGCCACAGCACCTTACTGGATTTGATCTGTCCGGTCCTGTAGTTTCTAGAGTGATCTAATGTGAACTATCGAACCCATATATCATTGCAAAGAGCTGTCGCTTCAATGGGGTATTAATGTCACACACCACAAAGGTGAAATGTAAGGTAAAAGATATATTATGCAAAATATAGTGCTGCCTATGGAATAGGGAATCTGGAGGCAGATGCATGTTAATGATGAAATAAAAGGATAACATTTTTAATTATTGAAATTTGTTCTTTAATGCTAGTTAGAATGATTTTACTTTGTGAATTGTATAGCACATATAGAGTGCAGCATTACCGGATCTGAGTTTTGCAAGTAAATAAGAAATATTCTAGCAGCTTTTTCCCAATTGCAACTTCTTTTATTGCCTCGGCTGAATACTAACCAGCTTCCCTAGCATAAGTCTGTGGGATATGACTGGATAGAGGAACAGCTTGATGTGGGTTATTTGTAATAATATGTGTATTATTTTGCCCTGGGAGAGAGGCTGCTGTGTTCCAGTTCTTCTCTGCAGCCAACATCTCCCTAATCCAGAGCCAGAAGAAGCTGAGCATTTTCTGAAGGGTTTCCATTCCTGCCTGCTTTCTGCCAGAGGGCTCTGCAGTCCCTTCACTCCTAATTAACTCATAATTAAGCTCACCTGTGAGCTACTGCTAACAGTGCTGGCGTGTCTCTTCCTGGGGGCCTGCAGCGATGGCTGTGGGCGAGGGGAGCGGGTCACACTTGTGCTTTGCTCCCTGGTGTTCCCTGGAAAGGAGATGCAGGAGCTTTCAGTGCCAGGGGCTGCGGAGAGGCACCGGGGCTGGTCCCTGTCGCCTGTCGCGTGTGCAAGCGCCTGCACTGCCAGGTGTTGTGGGGGACCGTGAGGCTCTACAGGTATGTGTGTGTGTGTATGTACATTAATGACATAATGTCACACTCCCTCCATGGATGCACTCTGTTGTTCTCTGGTAGATGTGCTGGGAGGATGAACTCAGAATCTTGGATTTTTTTTTTTTTTTTTTTTAACATTATGTCAAATATTGCAGCAATTTTTGTTTTCACATGGCCTCTAAAGTTGTGTCCCTTGCTGCTGTCATTTTTTTTTCTTTTGATTTGCTCTGTACCAGCTTTAGAATGCAGACTATACTGGCACTATAAAACATTTTGAAAAGATACGGTTTTAAGTATTTTTAGTTATTGAAATACAGTCAAATCAAAATTGAATATAAGTTTGATGCTTTTTCTATAGTCAACCTGGCTTTATTATGTTGTGTTGATATCGCTCTCCATCACCAGACCTGTAAGTGGTTTGTGATATTTTGTACCTCAGAGTTGCTGACTACTTTTTCTGTGCACCTCGTCCTTTGTTTCTTGTGTGTGCTCCAAAGATCTTTGAGCTCATTTGGCTGCGCTCAAACCGGAGTGTTCAGGTAGCAATGACTCCACATAAATAATCTCATTAATAACTAAGAGCAGATATATTATTTGATTTTTGTTTTTTGTATACTCAGCTAAACTGTGAAAGTGGAGATGAGCTGCCCTTACCCACCTGGGAGCTATTAGGATAATAAATGGTGGTTTTTTGCATATGTGTGTACACATATATCTTATAAATGCACTGGATCACAATTATGCAATCTTGGAAGAAGATTTGGGGGAAGATATGTCCACTGTAATTGATAACTTAATTCTAGAACAGGAAAATCCTGGTAATATTAAGAAATAAAGCAAAAGCATATTTTAGAGTTGCTGGAAACTACTTTGTTATGCTCATTGCAATGGTTTTCCCATCCCTTTGGCTTAAAACGCAAGAATATTAAAAAGGCAGAACGATAGATTGTTATTCACAAAGAATAAAGAAGAAAAAAATGAAGTAAGCATGTCTAATTGTGCTCGTTAGAAGCAATAGTCAAACTCTGATTAGTGTGGGAGGAATGAATTATTAAATCTGCCCACACTTTCTGTTTCTTAATTTTTGGTATTCAATTATGCATCAGTAAATGTTATCGTGCAATCACTGCCAAGGTGCTAATTAGTATTTATGAATTGGTATTTTTTATATCTGACCTTTTGATAATTTCAATTTGTGGAGATGGTTTTAGGTGATCTTGGAGAACTGTGTTGTTTTGTTTTTCTTCAAATCTGAACTTCTGCTATACATTTGCAATACCAATAGCTTGCAATCACCTCTTATTTTCTATAATAAAAACTGAAGCCTTGATGCTGAGAAAGGTTCCTCTGCAAATCAATGAATTAGAAGGAAGCAGTTCTGAATATTAACTAAGGGTACGTATGGAAAAGAGCGATCACTGCAACACACTGTGAAGGCAGAAAACAGATGCCTTTTAAGATCAAGCTTTTTATCTAGATGCCTAAATTAGATTTAGTTGCCGTGTTTAACCAAATACTTACAAAGCTTTTTCTTATCGTTATTATTTTTATTATTATCGTAGACCTCTGCTAGGGAGCGGTCTTGGTGTTAGGACCTGTGGGCAGGATAGAATAATTCTTGACAAATCTAAAAATACTGCTGATACCTTACCAGAAAACTCAGTTGGTTCAGAATGAGTTAAATCTCCAGGCACGTTTAGTTTGATGTGACTGCGCAATCACTTGAGCCCTATAAGCGGCGTGGCCCTGCTTGCAGGCTGTCTGCCAGAGGAAATTAGCCATGACTGGTTTTATATATATATGAACATACACATATGTGTGTATATACATGAATATTTCTGTCAATTTTTATGTATTATCTGTGTGTTTTTAATATATTTGCTATTAAGTTGAATATCTTCAGCTGTCCTGTACAAACATGCCCTCTCTTGCAGTCTTCCACTTGAGCCACGTCAAGTAACTTTGTGGAACTGACTCGATAAATATTAAATATTCCATTATGTTCTCAATGTAAAATTTAAGTCTAGGAGGAATTATTCTTATAATATGATCTTTTTCTACATTCTGAGAGTGATTAAATCATATGGAGGCTCCGATAGGCAATAGCACAGGATTTGTAGATGCTTTGGGCCTAATTTTCATTCTGCTTTGAAACTGGATATGAAGCTGAACTACTTTTTTTCTTCTTTTTCTGGATTTATTATTTTTATGATTTATTGGGGCCATCCCTTCCTACAAAAAAAGAGACATCTGATAAGAACCTGTTATGTTAATGGGATTTCACTGTAAATAAAATAACAATTCTTTGAACAGATACTTAAATAACAACTCCAATTTTACTTAAAGAAAATGTAGAGTAACCATGGATAAAATTGGAAGCTTTAACTCTCCAAGGAAAGAAGTGGTGTTGTGTTATTTCAGATAAGAAAATAGAGTTTGCATTGCTAGTTATGTGGTATTAGCAGATAGTTCTTGTTGAGTAAAGTCAATAGAGTGACTTATTAAAGCAGCAACGAAATGGGCAGCATCGTAGAGAGGTTATGGTTTTGTTTTAGAACTTACAATCTCTTTGTGTGTGGTTATTATTTTTTTATTTGATTAGCATGCTACCCAAATACAGCCAACATGTCAAGGGACAAAATGCCTTTCAGCCTGGAAGGCTTTTTTGAGAATGAGGTCTTGTTTCTTTCATATGAATTTAAATCTAAAACTGCCATCAAAAAATGTTTAAAAACAAAGCCCTATGTACCCATACAAGGCCAAAGCTACTTTATTTATTTATTTTACTTTCCAAATAGAACATAATACTTGGGTAATTAGTGTTTGGTCCCTAATGTAATCGAGCCAGCTTAGCTGGGAGCAAAGCCGAGATCCTTAATGAGGAAAGAGACTTCAGTTGAAGCCAGTACTTCGTGTGTCTGAAAATAAACTAATACTAAGTTGCTGTGGAAAGATATTTAAAGGTGCCCTTTACTGACTGTTTTTGTGAATTTGTACTTTTTCAAGCACAACAAAAATGGGTTCCTGCTAATGATTTTTCCCTTTGCTCTTTAGAATTTTATTAATAGGGTAGTTTCACTAAGTGATGTATTTGATAAGTGGAGGTCTCTAGTAACACACTACTCATAAACAATCTTTGTGTTTAGAGAAAAAAAAACATTTGTATGGGAGGCTCTCTACCAGTTACCAAGATTATGGCAAATTTATCTTCCTGTTTTATTGGTGGTCACTTGATTGGTTGCTGGCTTGGTTATTTTATACTGGAGGGCAGTATGTGCTGCTGAGATGGGATTCCCTTCCTGTGCTTTGCTGAGTTCATCTTGTCCACTGGGAAGTCCCAGGGAACCAGCTCCCCCTGCCCAAGAGCAGCTCTCAAATGCAGATGGTGCAAGGATGTAGCAAGGCTGATGTCTATACAGGAGCTTAGCTCTTTGGAAAGCTGTAAGTATGATTGCAGAGACTGTCTAGGCCTTTTATCCTCATTGAGGAAAAGTGCACCCTGTGCCCTGTAAAGCAATACTTTTATCTTTTGACCTCTGCATTATGTAAATGTTCTAGAGAAGGGGTTGAGTCTTACCATTTTAGGACTTTTTTTCTTTCTTTATTTGTTAATTTGCCTTTTGAAAGCCCTCATGGAATAGTGCATAGGGCATAAGTTTGAGGAGAAAAAAAATAATGAGTTGTTCCTCAAAAGATAGGTTGATAAAGACCTCCTTTTGTCTTAAGCTCATCCCTGTCTTTCGTGCAAAACTTAACTTACAATAACAAACCAACGCCATCAGTTAATGTCGATTATTTAAAAAATGGAGATATCCTCTTGTTGGCAATTTTCTATGAAACACTAAAACAGGATGTGAAATTTATTTGTATTGAATATTTTTCTGTTTGCTTGCAGATTCCATGTAATGGTTCTGCTGCTCTGCAGTGCCTCATAAAACTGTAAATCTGAGATGTGCCCCTGCTGATTCCCCTGATCGATAGTTGGTGTCTGTCTGCAAAGAATGCTGTTTGCAACTTCATTAGAAGAAAAACCCGAGCTGCTGAAAGGAAAGGCTTCTCAGAGGTGAGAGCTTAGATTTTGTCATTCTTTCCTTTAGTGATGAGTTTTCTAGTTGGAGCTGTGCAATTACGTGAACTAAAATTGCTTTTAGGAGAACAGTTCAACCCTTCATACTTGATTTTGAATGTTCCCTTTAAAAGTTTATTTTCAGTTTCAAAAGAAAGATTTGCTATAGTGTGGGTACCTATTTGTAGTTGCTTGGTCATTTGTTTGGACTTCCTTCATAATGTAAAAATGAAAAAATAGGTGCAGAAGAACTGAGAACTGACAGGCTTCCCAAAAGGTTCCCATCTGCTGCAGAAGTCCAATGCACGTTACAGTACATTTCTGGGATATACCTATTTCCACTTCCTGGAAGCTACCTACGGTCATACTCTTGTATGCTGGCGTGGGGAGGTAGGCAGATGAGAAAAAGCAGCGCAGTAGATCGTGAACAAATGCCCTTTGGGAAGCAAAGTCTGAAGATGAACCATCAGCAGTGTTTAGACAAGCCTGGCCTAAAGAGTTTCTGCTGGGAAATCAGGGAATGGGCTTTGGCACTTTGGGAATGGCTCCTGCTGCTCGTGCTGGGCCAAGTCCTTGTTACAAGCATCGCATTAGGCTGCACCATGCACAGGAAAGTCATCTGTGGATGGGCAGAGGGGATGACTCGTTCATGTGCAGCTCTAGTTAGAAAGCTCTATGTTGGAAGGAAACAACATGAATTGGATTGACCTCTACAGCAATTTATTTGTGGAAGTCCTCGAAACGCTCACCAGAGGAGAAGGCATGTGTTTCCTCCTAGAACGGCCTTCCACAGCCTAACTTCTGTGGCTAGAAGGACAAAAGCCCTTCTAGATCGGTGTCTTTTCATCTTGTCTTTATTTCTTAATAAAAGCTCTGGCAAGACACACTTGTCATTATGGGTTTCTGTAATTTTCTTCCTGAGTATGTTTATATTGAGAAATCCCAAAGGAACAGGAGGGGAAGGAAAAGCTTTTGCAAAATGTGCATTTGGGCTGTAACTCCAGTACCATATTTGAGTTAATGAGCAAGGTGAGATGCTTGTACTTGGATGTTCTCAGGATGACTGTAACAAGATGCAAAAGAAATGGTTGGAGAGGAACTGAGATCTAGCATTTTGAGGAACAACTGTTGTTTTAGGGTTTTATTTATCTTATCAAAAAGACTATATAGTGGCTCCGAGTTAGTCCTGTGGAATTGGCACAGCAGGTAGGAAGTTCTGGGAGCATATTGCAAAACTTCTATAAATGTTTTGTCAGGTCATGTAGGTAAATATGAAAGGAAGTGTTTTGGAAGTATAGATTTTTGTATTGAAATGTATCATAAACATGCTTTTAGTTAGAACGTTTCCTTAGTTTCTTAGCACATACATTTGTGATAATGCAAAATAATAAAACTTCATATTTGTATCACATTTCAAGAACTGAACAGAAGGTAGATGTGTTTTGAATTCGGTCTAGACTTTAAACAAAAATCTTGTTCTTTTGAAATTAGCTTGAGTTTTTGCAATGTCCTTTAAAGCCATGTTCCTTCTCTCTTCTTCAGCCCTTTTCCCACTATTGCTAATAACCATTTCATTTAATTACCAATTGAATTCCCAAACTTGCCCTTTCTGAAATTGGATGTTGTGGACAAGAAGACAAATGCAGTGTTGTTTGATCTGGCACATCTGCAAATTTTTTGGTTAAATTTTTCCTTGTCACATCACAGGAATGGAATATGAAATGGTAATAACCATTCCAGGTGACGGAGGAAAAAATAATTCTCTGTTAACTGAGTGAGGGACAAATAATACCAACTGAGGAAGAAATAATACCTCTGGTGACTTTTTTTTTCCTCCCCATTCTTTATGAACTCACAGTTACTGAGAGTTTAAAGTGTGCTTTTGGGCAAATAAAACATGAAAATGTGGCTCTAATTGTATGCAAAGGAAACTTTGGGTATGGTTTATTCATGCACTCACACATGTGCACAGTCTTCATGCAACCTTTCTTTGATATCAGTTTGTGTGGCTTGGTAGAAAAAGAAGCTTGAGGTATTTAGGAGGAGGCTGAACTTTTTCCAAAGAACTTTTTTTTCCCCCCCAAATTGGGAATTTTATTACTCTGACAGTAATCTGAGAAACTTTCAGGTATATTGGATATATATTTTCCCACCATGACAAGCAGAGTTACCAAAAGTACTGTAAGGCTCTTCTGAGAGTTGAAGGGAGTCAAAGAAGTTATTATTTCTCTGCCAGAGTTTTCATTTTCCATTTATACAGGTTTTCTGATTTTGTGTGAATTTAGCAGAGTTAATAAGACAAGGGAATGTAGCGTGATACATGATATGAGGGGGAAAAGTTCATCGGGAATGACGGGAATGATCTCTGCAGCAGCCATTGAGGGAAACCGAAGTCCCTGTTGAGAGGTTACGAAGCTGTTCTCCAACCACTGAAGGTATATATTTTATAGGAAGTGTCTGTAGAGAAGTCAGCAAAAGCTGCATGGAAGGATTGCTCAGCGACTGCTTTGCTTTGTGCTGTGGGAATCCTGAAGCGCTCCATGTGTGGTTCTCATTACAAAAAGAAGAAAAAAAATCCAACTTAGAGATACCGATAAAATGTCGTGTTTCATGTAACTCCTGAAAACTCAAAACGTCAAATTTTCCATTTGTATTATAAGTTTATGATAAAAAGGAATGGTAAGTACCTGTGTTGTGTTTTCCTAGAAATCAGTATTAATTGACTAACTTAGCTCAGATTTTACAAGTCTGTTGCTTGTATTCAGGAGTTTGACAGCTCAGATTTTCAAATCATAGAAGATTTTTGGGCATAGGTGGGGAGGATAAATCGCTGGAAGGCAATTCTCCTCAAAAGCATACTGTAAGCTTCGCCTTAAAGTCTGTAAACTTTGAGTGAATGCAGCCATATTTGTTTTTGACAGTTAGTGACACTGCCTTTAAAATAGAATTGTGGGTTTGAACAGATGGATGAACAGCACCAATTTCTGTTCATTCCTGTTGTGACTTCATATAACAGTGCTATGAGGTTTTCAAAGGGTAGAGGTCTCTCTCGGACGGAAAGTGCCCTGGGTGGGTCTTTTTGGAATGTCTATTTAAGACCAGTCAGTTCAACTGTCTTCTAGGATGGCAAAATGGATGGCAAAATGATGCATTTTTGTGCCCGTGTATGTTTAGCAACTCCATGTGAGCCTATGCCCAAAATATTAATTTAACAACCCAAGGGAAAATAGTAATGGTGATGAAAGTTAGCATTTTTAAAAATTATAAACTTTTGACATCTCTCAACAGAGCTTAGAGGACACTCACTCTTTTGATTTCTGCTATTTGACTTCCATTACTCTGTCACGGATAAGTCTGAGCAGTTGTAACAAAAGTTACAAGAGTGTTTCATAATTGATTTGTCTAGGCTGTGGATGGGTGGATTTTGCTTATTTCCTGTGAAGTGTCCTTTATGATATTTACTAATATGAAAAAATTTAAGTTAGTTTTTGACTTTTAGATTCAAATATTTGTGAATAATCCAATTTCCGTTTCTGCTGGCTGGCCCATACAAGTGAATTCTCCAGGGCTTGTTAAGGTCATGTAAAATCCAGACTGGCACACACAACTTTTGCTGAAAATCTGTTTTCAGGAGAAAAAGAAGACTTGGATGTGTTTTCTGGAAGCTTTTATACAGGACATGTGGTAACTGTCATCTAGTCACAATATTAATATCATATTTTATCTTCCAAATTTGTGACAAGTATACAAACCTGATAGTCTGAAGAATCTCTACCAAACCTCTAATAGTTCTGTTCCTAATGTCACATCCTAAAGTTTTAAAGCTAAAATATAGAATCATTCACTGTTTTGCTGCCTTCCAATTCCCATCTAAGTAGCTTTGCCACCAAGCTGCATTAACTTTGGCAAGTCTTTCAATAATTTGGCAATTTAATCTTGTGCCTCTTCCAGTATAGTACAATTTCTGAACTATCTTTGACTTGTGTACAATTTTTCTTTCAAATTAGGGATAAAATAGATGGTATTATTCTCAAGACTTCATAAAAATAAGTTTGTCAAAGCCCTTTTGTTTCTAATGATGGCATTACAGCAACTTAGTCAAGTCACGATATTGACTTTTAAAACAATAGAGTTGAATAATGAAAGAGCACTACTGAACTCTGTAATAAACTTTTGTTTATTGTAGCTAGAAAGAAATTCTACAATGCTATTGTTTGGAATTAAGTAAGGAAGCATCACTAGAGAAATCTGGTTTATTATAATTATAAAAGCAGTTATCATGAGAAGCAGATGTTTTGAGAAAGATGGAAAAAAAACAGAGTTAAGTTTTAATGAGAGCTATTGTTGTGGTTAAACAATGCATACCTCCAGCAACATATGTGTTTACAGTTGGAGATTCTAAAACCGTACATTGTGGTGTGGGTACAATTCAAAGAGTCTTTTTATTGCCAGTTTAAGTAATGTTTGAAAAATAAGAATTTCAAGTGTCTTCCCTGAAGGAAGAAATTGTTCAGTGAGGATTGCCATGGTTATTCCCTACTGTACTGTGCGTGCTACATTTCACAGGAATGGGTTTTTGAGAGGAACTGACCTTCAATACCCCACATTGCTGAAATGAGGGATGTGTTTTTGAGACGGAGAAAAAATGCAAAGAACCACCACTTAGCATTTCTGTGTGTAGGTAGGGTTTATTGTATCTATAACTCTTTTATATTGTATGTAATGTCCAAGAAGAGGATGATGTTGTTGCCCAACTCCAGTTAAAGTTAAAAGTAATCATTAGTCACAATGAGGCTTTGGGTGCAAGGAGCAAGTTTCTCCCTTAGGACAACTTATGTCATAGTCCTGGTTTTGCCTTTGGGAGGCAGATTCCCAATTACAGCCTTGCCATTGCAACCTGTGTGATAATACATGACAATGTATTACTGTCATGTTTGAGCTGTTTGTGTGTGTTTTGGCAAATAAGAAAAAGAAAAAACAAACAAGTTTGTCAACTTGTGACTTTTACTGAAAAGCTTTATTTAGCATAGAATAATAGAAAAATACTTGAGAATATATGGCTTTAAAATACCAGCTAACCTTAGGCACCTAGAGAAGAGAGACTATAAGGATAACATTTTTACAATTTTCTATATGTATAAAATAGAGCGGGCACTGTTAAGACTAGAAATCAGTACTAAAGAGCATGAGATGACTGAAAAAGACAAATTTTAAATATTCTAAATGGACAGAAGATAATTGTTATTGACTAATGAAACCGCTACATGAGAGCAGTCTGAACTTCTAAGGTAATAATTCTTTGCCTTTGCAAGTGAAAATAGGCTTTTTCTTTTTAATTATATATTGCTTCTGAGAAGAAATTGAAATATTTCATTTATGAATTTTCAAAGCAATATGCTAGTTCTTTCTCTTGCAATTATTGCTCTTTCTTCAGCAGTGGTTACTATACATAGTAGAGAACACAGTTTTACAAAAAGGAAGAAGTAAGTATATTAAACTGAGGGTCATGTAATGTTTCGGTGACTTTTACTCCTCTAAAATCCGGGATTAAGTTCAATGGATTTTGTGGAACTGAGCTCCTAAATAACTTAGGGATCAATGCTATGTTACCGTATTAGTGCAGATATTATCGATTTGCATTTGTTCTGGATTAGGTGTGCAAACTTGTGCAAAATAAGGGAGGAAAGTTTTTATTTGGTTTGAAAAATCACCCCTTTCTTCTTCTGAAACCCCTGGTTGTCTGTTCCCAGTTTGCAACTGAAGTTTCCAGTTTGCAAGTGAATTGATTACAGAAGTTTATCCATTGTCTGCACGATGCTTCAGACAGTATTTTGACATGTTAGTTTTATGAAGTAGGTGTTCTTGCAGATTATTTCATTTACCACTGAATTTTGGCTCTTTTGACATGGAGGATGCTAGAGAGTAGTATTGCCAATGATGCCAAAAGCAGTTCAGGACTACCACAAATGTTTTGTTACGTGAAGAGAACATCTGGTCTGGAATATTCTAGCTACTTAAGTGGTGAGGGAGGAGGAGGAACAACCTGTTTTCCACCAGCTCTGCATGGGATGCCTGCTCAACAGGACCCCAATACTGTGTCCTTGCTGTCTGCACGCTCAGCCACGCTTTGCTTGGGGAACACTCGTGTTGAGCCTAGACTAGTTCAGCCCTGGGCCGCGGCTGACAGTCACCCAGCCCCTGTGGTGCAGACATACGGATGCTGACAAATCCTGGCAGCATTTTCGTTATGAGATTTGATGAGATAACAGCGTGAGTTAATATGGCTGTAGCATGCAGATGACATACTACATTAATCAAACTGCAGTTTACAGGCCTTGATTTGCTCACTTAAAAGTTAAATGCCTCTGTAAAAAAAAAAAAAAAAAAAAAACCCTCCATATTCTGTCTGTAGGATTTATTCATACAAAATCCAGCAAATTTTACCTTTATAGGAAGTCACAATTCAGCCATGACATCCATCATGGCACAAACGCGACTGCAGCCATCACAAATGACATTTCCCTCTGAGCTGGGTGGCAGTTTGAGGAAGCACTGCTACCTGTTCAGAGGCTGATTTAGAGTGAACAAGGGGACAATTTTACTATGCTACAGTACATAAACACTCTGTACTGACAGCATTTTATAACTGGTCTCAATGCTGGTAAATATGTTTTATAGAATCTCTGTTTGTAATGCTGCTATGTGCTGATAAGGCATGAGAGTTCAGTTTTGGTTTGGTTTAGTGGTTTAGTTTGTTTTGCCACTTTAATATAACTCAGAATAAAGCTGATAAGGTCTCTTAAGAAGCAGCCGACTATACTTAGCTCTTGAGAGCTCTTAGGTAGCTCTCAGTGATGGAAATTAGTCTGCTGTCTGCAGTAAAGTTTTTCCACACTTTGAATATAATTTTAAGGCCATAGCTGTGCTTTAGATGATTTTAGAGATGTAAAATCAAAGCAAATTAAATAAGCATCAAACTGTCTTTCCTGAGAAATATCACTTGGTTTATTTTTGGCCTGTATTAAAAAAGAAAAATACAGTATATTTCATATTACACTTGTACATCCAGGTCTGTACATTTTTACAGCAAAAATATGGTCTGATAAAGGTAACTGTCTTCTGTGGTCTGTGTCCAAAGAGACTTTGCTGACTTTGAAGTGCGGGGTCAGCGCCTGGGGTGGTTTCCAGGCTCCTTCACTAGGAATTCTGGTTTAAAATGTCGTGAGCCTTGAGACCCTCCATTTGGTTTCTTTTGACTGTTTGCACCATGCACACTAGGGCTACGTGAATCTTTTGCTTAAAGTCCAGGCCAGTACTTCTGTTAGCCTCCTTTCCCCTCCGAGGGGGAACCTCCGGAGGGTTTTGCCTGGGAGCCAAGGGTGGGACTGCGGGGAAGCCGCTTTCCCTCACTCAGCTCCAGATGTGGGAGACAAGGAAGAGCCCTGGAAAAGGGAGCTGTTTGTAGCATTTTCATACTCTCCTGCTATAGATCTCTCTCAACAAGCTATCCGCTTTACAACAAGCTTAATTTTGCTTAAGACATTTTTTGCCTGGGGCAGGACAGCCCTTACTCCAGTGCAGGCAGCAGGTTTCTGGTCTGCTTGGACCTGTGTCTGAGATACCTTTGCAAAGCCCTAATGCTTGCTTATCTCTTGGGACCTGTCTTGGTGGAGGAACTTCTTGGCTAGGTTAGGCGGAAGAAACCTAATACCAAGGGTCTTGATTCTTCTCTCTCAATGCGGTAACGTCTAAGTTTTTGTGTTGCATTAACAGCATTAGTTTATGTTCCGTCTCTTCACCACTTCCTCGGAGTAGAATGGAGGCATTTGGCTTGGTA
>JAVCKT010026281.1:0-44496 GCA_032273925.1 Rhynchotus rufescens | reverse complement strand
CCAAGGAAAGCAGCTTCCTGTTATTCTTTAGCTCAAATCACAGCTTAATTTTCCCCCTCCTCTCCAAACCAGCACCATTTCTTAATAGTCCTCAGAGCTGAATTTTCTGAGCTGCAAATGAAAGCTGGAAAAGGTGAGGACGGCGCTGACGCTGGATGTGTTTTGGCTAGGAGCACCCCGGGCTCCTCAGAGGCAGTTCAGAGCCCTCTTTCAAGCACCTGGAGGTAACGGATGCGAGTGGCAGCGATGTCAGAACATGCCTGGCTCGCCTCCTCTCCCCCTCAAACCATTCCTGACCCTGCTTTGGGGGACAATATTGAAAACAGGGAAAATATAACCCTGCTAAAAACATGAATCAAAAAGTCACTGCTTGTGGACATGTTTTTAAAATTGCTTAGTTGCATGGAAGTCCCTTTAGTGCTTGAAGGACTTTAATAAAATTGATTTTCTGAGTATAGCCTTTTAGCAGCTACTGTATAAGCTTGAAATATGAACCCTTCATTGTTGAAAGTGTTTCATTTTTGCCCTGTAACTAATGATCAAGGGAAAGAATGTGTGCTGAATTCTCCATGGTTGCCATTTTCATAATTAAATCGCGCTAATAATAAAGCTTTGCTGCCTTTAAACAACCCGGCACTGGGGCGGAATGTGGTTTGCGGTGTTCCGCCCAGAGCCCTCTGCAATTAGCCCTTAATGAACAAGCACGTGGCAGCGCCAAGGAAGACGTCTCCACGAACCTGTTATTTACCAGGGCACAACGCGGGCGCGCTTTCACGCCGGCGACCGAAGAGCATTCGCCACATTCCTCCACCCGGGCTCCCACTCTCAAATCCGATCAAGGTCCATCTTAAAAATCCAAACTGAGACAACAGGGGATGCCAGGAGACACAGGGAATAGGGAAGCCTGGATGAAACAGGCGTTAGGGGCCACACTACGGCTCCTGCTGCAGAGCCACCCCAGCGACGCTGACTAAATGAGCTCGGGTCCAGCGGGGCTTAATGAGCTCCGCTCAGCACCAACCTGGTCAGCAGCAGCACGGCTACATTCATGCCACCAAAGCCCAGCCTCGCCAGGATGAGGCTCTTCACAAAGCCCTCCGGACATCCCTGTGCCCATGCTACCACTGACCTGGTTAACTCCAAGTTAACTCATCGGTAACTGCCTGCAGCAGGGCTGCTTGGTTCCTGTTACAGCAGGCACATCAAGTTTAAACCTCCTCACAACCATATTGGACAACATTTATTATTTTGCCCAAGTACTTCTTAGTTTAAACAGTCTTCTCTCTTTTCCTCTGGCAGTGATGTCCCTAATCTGTTTGTATACAGAAAACTTAAAACACACTTGTTAAATACTGACCTGTCCTCTGAAGCACATATATTTTGTTTGCTTCTAAAATCCTTCATTCATATGAAGGATTTATATGAGTCTTTCGTATTCAATTTTTGGCTATTTTTATTACTAGATTTTATTACTAAAAATCTCAGTATTACTAAAAAAACTGTCCTACAGTGTTGGGGCAATGAATTCCCTAGACTTTCTTTGCAAGTTGAGAAACCTGCCTCACTTTTTTCTGCACACACCAAGCAATAGGCCACCTATTGCATAAGTGGCAGTGTTAAAATTTACCAATTCGCTCCCTGAAGAGAGATTTAATACACAATGATGATGAAGACAGTGTCCTGGCTAGCTGGACACCATGTCCTGCCAAGGCAGGAGCCACCAAAGTGCCGTGTTCATCATTCCTCCTCTATCCCTGCAGGCCCTTTGCTCTCCATTTGAACCTCACACATGGGATTCATACATTTAACACACACAAACGGGACAAGCAGAAGTGCTTCTCTTAAACAGAAATCTCATATAGTCTATTCACAAAGCAAATCCACCGAGGCAGGCAAAGAAAATAGACCTCAGAAGGGCCGCGGTGAAAAAGCAGAAGTAGCCTATTGTGTTCGTTTAAGCAATATTAAAATTAAATTTAATACAAAGTACCTGAGACAAAACCCCAAACTATTAATCCCAAAGGCACCACCTATTCATTAGCCAAGTCAATTTTGCATCCCATTATGGATCACAATGTGTAAATTCCCGTTGAAATTGATTCCGTAAACCGACGCTTTGATGGGCCTGAAATTAAAAGGATAGAAGAAAAGACACAACTAATTGAAGAACATAATGTGGTGCTTGTACAGGGTGTGAAATGCACTGAGCGCAGGCTGGAGCTTTAATTAAAGACAAGGGGCCACCCTCACACCTGGGGTAATGACAGAGGAATGTTCCCGAGGTCAAAAGAGCCGCCGCTCTGAATTCAGCCCTTGCTACTAGTCTGCTTTGAAAGGGAGCTGAGGAAAAAGGCCTCTAAAACAGAAGTGGGAAGTGTGCGAGTTCCTGGGACTGAGCTCTGTGTCGCTCTGTCCTGAGCAGCTCCCTGGATTTCTTCCCGTGCACAAAGGGGCTTGCAAGAGGTGGGAATAGCTGAGGATACTGTTGCTTGGGCTCCTGGGGCAGTACGATGAGAAGACCTGAGTTTCATGGGAGAACAAGAGTATCTGGAAGAGCACGCGGAAAGCCTGAAGAGACCTGACAGGTTTTATGAGCAGAAATGTTTTCTGAGCAATTACCAACCAGCAAAAGAGTGTAATGCTTAGCCTTGAAATTCCAGAACGGCAAAGCCTGCGGCACTACCTGCAGTCCGGGGGCTGGCGGAGTTGGAGTAGTGTAAGGAGCACCCCAGACATGGCTCAGAAATCTTCATCTGCCACAAAAGGCACATGAAGTTCTGGGTCTCAGTCCAGTGCTCAGAAAGACCGACTGGGATGAGTCCGAGACGCGGTCACGGACCCATTATATACAGGAAGAATTCACTTCTGCCCATGTTATCTGAGCATAAACAGCAGAGTTTGAAACAGGCCTTAATCATGTGCATGGCAAGCAGCAAATCTGGGGTTGTAGGAAGGTATGCCCTTGGAATGTATGCCCTTTAAGATGCTCTGTATAGGTTTAAAATACATAGCCACATCTACAAAAATGCTAAATCACAGAATCACACCGAATCCTGGAATGGTTGAGGTTGGAAGGGACCTCTAGAGATCATCCGGTCCATCCCCCTGCTCCAGCAGGGACACCCAGAGCACGGGGCATCTGGTCACATACAGGCAGATTTTGAAGACCTCCAGAGAAGGGGACTCTGCAGCTTCCCTGGGCAGCCTGTTCCAGGGCCCTGTCACCCGCACAGGAAAGTTGTTCTTCCTCATAGAGATGGAATTTCCTGTGTTGTCATTTATATCCATTACCCTCTGTCCTGTCACTGGCCATTACCAAGAAGAGTTTGGCCTCATCCTCGTTACATTCTCCTCTCAGGTATTTATCTACAGAAACGCTGGCTTAAAAGTTGGAGTGTTGGTTAGCACAACCCCTCAGCCTGCCAAGCTGTCACTGTTGCACAGATCTGTGCTGGCGTGTATGTGTTTTTACCTTTATCTGCCAGCAAGGACTCTCATCTCGATGCTGAAAGAAGGTATTCTTAACCTGAAGGCATCACAAAGTTAGGAAGGGGCTGAAAGGAATCCAGGTTCCGCTCTAAGCAGGATCTGTTTGAGCTCCATCAACAACACCCACATAAAGGCTGGGTGCAAATAAGAAAAGTTGAATTCTTCGCCCAGTGTAATTCACTTCATTTATTGACTTTTTTTTTCCTCTCGTTTGTCAGCGGTTCTGAGATGCCTGGCATTCAGAATGATTTGTAATGTAAATTATATAATTGTACTTTCACATATTTTAACATCAAATGGAATGATTGACTACAGAATTTGAGCTGTCTACAGGTGGGGGTCAATTATCATCTGAATAATCACACTGCCACACAAGAATAGCATGGCCATGGAGTGTGACATATTTTTATCTCTATGCATTTCAATGAAGTCAGGCTGGTACATAAAAGGTTATCACCTAGGAAACATATTTTCCTAAGCACAAGTTAAACATGCAAGCGAGATCAGCATAGATATTCAATTTAGCCAGTCAACCCTAACCTATTAATATTTTAACAAAATCCAGTGAGGATAATTTTTTTTCTTTGATCCCATTTCATTTGAGCAGCCTGGAAAGGGAAGAAAAATTAAAAACAAAATAGTCAAGCATACAGAATGAGGTTATGTATTAAGTGGGCTATTTAATGTTTTTGGCATATTATAGCCCTAGGGAAAGTGTGGATGGATTTAACAATCAAGATCTGTGTTCCCTGGGCCCACAAAGTTCGAGAAACATAAAATAATCTATACTTCCGAGCTGACAAATCTTACCTGACACTCTGCTTCATCTCACTGGGACTCTCGAGCTCAGCATTAATCACACGTTACAGGGAGTAAAAAGAAAAGTAAATCACGCTAAGCTGGAAAGTGAGATGGAAGGTCTTTGGGCAAAGCTTTTAATCAATAATATGTGGGATAATAACCAGGAGCTATTGTTTGAATCTTGGGATATGAAAAGGCAGCACGGCAAGGCGCCGGCAGCTCCGATCGGCCGCGGCTTCCGAGGGGGCTCCCGGAGGCAGCGCCGGGCGCACGGCCCTCCTTGTCCCAGGACGTGACACACGCAGCACGAGACGCTCGAGGTGCCCTGCTGGGATTCGCTCCTCCCTGCAGCATGGATCCATCCATGGACCCATGTGGACTCATCCATGGACCTATCCGGACCCACTCGCGCCGGGGCAAAACCTCAGCCGGGCTTTGCACCCCGTTTCCATCCTAGGAAAAGGAATGGCCACAGCCACCGATGGCCCCAAACCAGACTCAACTGCCTACAACGAACACATCCGAGTCCCTTCCTGTACAGCACAGGAAGCTTTTGGGCATCCACGAGGGAAGCAATCGCGCTGCCTGCACCCAGGCTCGCTGGAACAGCTGAAACAGGTAAATTTGGGGTGTTTCCTGTTTTAATCTCCACAGAAGTGGATTTAGTAGAGACATATGAAGAGACTAACCAGTAGAGACCAACTCTTTGAGCCTTGAAGTCTCGTAAGGTTTATTATTTCTGAAGAAAAAGAAAACAAAAAAGCATAAATAAATAATGATAGAAAGGGACACAGCAAGCACAGAGAAGTCACCAGCATCAGATACTATCATGGCAACATTCAGGATTCCTAAAATGTCTCATTATTGCAACACAGCACAAAAATTAACCAAACCTGAGAAGGCAGCTAAAACCCAGGGCTACTCTGTTCCCAAAGGCACGGGTACCTGGAAAGGTTCACAGCGTTTTCCACTCTCCTTTAAACTTAGGGATGTTTGGCACATGGTGGGTTAATAAGTTCTGGAGAAAGTAACACCAAAAGTAACACCAGTACTTAAGCCACAAGTATCTTAGGAGCCAAAATTGGTGAAGCACAATTAAAAGAAAGGAAAGAGAAAGGAATAGAGGGAGCTGAACAAAACAATCTACAGCAATTTTGAGAAAATACCTTTTTCCTGGAAACAAAACTTCCACAAGAACACAGCAGCTGGGAGAAGCCTTTCTGCGGTGGGGTTTTATTTGGCAACCGGCGCAATTTCCTTTTCCAAACGTTCAGCGCACAGGGGCAGTTCCAGCACTTGCTCCAAGTGTGACAAATCTGGGTGGAAGCCCTTGATTCAAACCAGGGACTTCAACCTGGGGCGCTCATGTCCTACACGCCGGCACCAGCTTGTCCTGAGCTGGATCTGCACGCCTCTTTGAGGGGGTTTTGTTATATTTTTATTATATACCTTTGTTTCCCAAAGGTGTTTTGGTATTCCCAACTTTGTACCCAAAATTCTTGCTATTTCACAACTTTCTAAAGGTGTAAAGAGTGTTTCCTGAGAAGAGAGGGCAGTGCAGCACTGCCCTTTCCCTTCCTGCAAGCAGCTCGCGAGCGAGCAGGCAGGGAAGCACCTCCTCGGATATTAAATCCAAAGGAGAAAGGCCGTCTCCATTTGCAATCCGGAAATGCAATAAATGCCAATAAGGAATCAATGGGATGGAATTTAGACAGCACCTGTAGCTGGAGGCCCCACGAGTGTGCGGGTGTCAGCATCAACACCTACCAGCAACCATGTCGAGGCTCCCGTGCAAGGGGACACAGTGACAGTCGGTACAAAGAAACACTGTAATGCACAGGCATGGAAAAAAACACGGAAACACCTCCCCCTGCTCACGGGATACACCTCAGAGCTCCCATTTCACATGCAAAACAGAGTGGTTTATAACTGATACCCAGGCACTGCAATTCGTGATGAAGAAACGCTCCTATTTTACAAAAACCCGTCTTTATTGACACAAGGAGTCGGGTAGGAGCGAAGGAATTCCTGCTGCATCTGGCAGGGCTTTGATTCTCCCACCTGGAGCGCAACTGGGAGGCGCAGGAGGCGGTTTCCCAAGGGGCGCAGAGGAGCTGGGCACCCATGGGTGGCCCTGGAGCGATTCGGTGCGTCCTGCACCTCGCTCTGCGCTCATGAGTGGCCAGAGGGGCCCTGCTTCAACCAGAGATGCTGCTTCATCAAGGAGACCTCCAGGCCTCCAACCCAACCCGTCGTATGGCCCTGTGGGTGACACCCACTGCTGTCCCCGCAATCCAACCCTGAGCTTGTTGGCCAACTCCTCACCTTGACTCCATCTGCTACCACGCTGAGAATCTACGAGTTTTGGCAAGTCTTTGAAAAGCCAACCCAGGGCAGCATCAGCTTTAAACCCCTAGGAAAACACAAAGCCAGCTCTGGGGCCGTTATTTAAACACAGCATGAATGCAGATTTCGTAGAGAAGGCAGCCTTCAACGTCAGCACGCTGCACAGCTTGCACGGCCTCCACTTTCTGAGCTCTTATGAGTGCTAGTTAGAGAGATGGATGCTGCAAACCAGCAAAAGCTCATTTACCTGAATTTAGAGGCAATTTTAGCTGAACCTGGGCTCTCAAGCAAAGGTCACCTCGAATTCAGCAGCTGCAAGAGGGTTTCTTTCCAAAAACAACCCCCTCCACCTCGCCTGCCTCTTCCTGCCCATCTCCAATGGACTGTGTGGCCTTCAGAGGGCAGGGGAAGGTCAAATATGTTTATTCCCTTAAAAGAGCCAAAGTCTTGAGGAAATAAAAGCCACTGTTATCTTAGTGGAGATGGCCAGGCCCGCTCGGAGACCCTACCATGACCATCAGATGACGACAGGAGCTCAGAGCTGTGGGCCTGGACACTTCCAACTTGGCTGAGCTGAAGGAGCGCGCTGCATTTCTGCAATTCATTTCATTTCAGAATGAATTCACTTCTGAAATTCATTTTTTTTTTTCCCCTCATACGGCTCAAAACAATGAGACATCTGAAAAACATTATTCACCAAAGGTCAGATTCTTTCAATATTTTGTAAGCGCTGATACTGTTAGGGTTGCCTACCTGAGCACTCCTGTCACAGGGTGACACATTTAGCCTGACCATCGTCTGTGTCCGAGGGGAAAGCTCTGTATCTGCCACACAAGACAAAAGCTGAAGTGCAAAACACAGTCCCTCACATGGATCTTAAATGGGTGCATGTGTAACCGGAGGCAGAATTTACCCCTAGCTGAGGACAACTATAATCCGTGCTTAAATCATTTAGATCTTGAGTTTAAGCAGCCTCTTCTCCTGGCTGGTTTATGGGCTCGTTGCCGCTTGTTTTGGGATTGTCATTTCAGAGAAAATGAGTTGGCCTTTGTACCCTATACAGCGTCTCTAATTTTTTTCTTTTTTTTTTTGCCTTTTTGCTCTCATTTTATCCTCCACATGTGCTGTACCTGGGCGGCCCCTGAGACACAACCATTCCATATGTCCGGATACGCAAACCAAACACGGCCTCCCCTCCACCCCCTGCCAAAAAGAGGGACAAAATACCCTGCAAAACCCCTTGTGCGCCGAGGGATCAAGAGTCCCTCCAAGGCAGCGCTCACAATGCTCATCTCACAGCAAATAACACGTGGGATACCTGAGAAAATGCCAAATCGGTGCTGCCGCACGAGTGCTGGCTTGTCCTCCAGGCCGAAACTCACCCAAAATAAAGATAGAAGGCAGGGACTGCAAGGTACCTTGTTATTTAGAAAGTTTTAAAAAAATAAAAGTTAGCTCCCTTAGAAATGCACGTCAGACAAGTAATTCTACAAACCTCCGAAAGAACAACAGTGTCTAAAGATGCTGAAGTTTATAGGTGCATGAAGAACACAGTTAAAAGAAGTTATATATTGAAACCAATCATTTTTTTGCAATTAAAATGGAGGGAAACACCTAACAGAGCACGGAGCATGTCTAATTTGTATAATCGGTCCCCCCCAATTTGGCGTGGTAATGATATGTAAAGCAGAGCGCCGCAGCCCGCCTGCGAAATGGATTCTGCCATAACGTGCTAGTCAAGCAGCCCCTCGACCTTTGCTCGGGCTCGCCGCACGGGGAGCACAAAAACCCACACACATTCTTTCAATTTCTAAAGGGAAATTCGACTCTAGCCGGAGAACAAAGAGAGAAGAAATAGAAGTAAGAGAAAATCAAAGAAAAAGTGATTTGGATTCAAGGGGATCAGATGTTTCATTTATTGCAGGTTGGAGACCTTCAATCAGTCAAATGAAAGACACATTTGTATTAAAATACCTACAAGGCAGAGAGAAAGCCTTGATCAGGTGTATTAGATTTAAGTTACAGCTCTCTTGCTGAGAGACGTGAACCTACCTTCCAGCCTCTCTGCTCTCAATATTGCAGGTTTGCTGTGTGACAAACACGAGATGAAAGGCAGCTCGCCGGCCCTGCCACGCGGCGGGATGCTCCGACCCACCGCTCCGTGCAGCCCCACGCCACCTTCCAGCTCCTCCTCAAGGAATTCCAGAGATTTAATGGAGACATGAGGCCCATGGGCAGCAAGACCACGCGGTCCCGGCCATAAAATAGCAAAAATACAGTCAGAACCCAAGCTCCAAGCTTTAAATATTGGCTTCTCTCTCCAGCAGCCTTTCCTAGGTACCCTCTGTAACTCCAGCGGCTGATTCCATGCGCCCACGTCTGCTTGCGCTGACAGGAAAATTTTAAAACCATCCTGTTTGTTAAATAAAATCCCTGTCATTCTAAAGCTTAGCTGAGCTTTTCATTTATATGCCCATAAATTCTCTGCTAGGCCAGAGAATGGGCTGTTTTTCTTTTATTTCCTTATTTTTAATATTTTCCTTTGAAATAAAAATAAACATGCTCCAAATCGCACTTGAGTAACGCAGCCTCTGCTTTGGGGCTGCTCAAAAGGTGAAGGGCATAAAAAGACACGGAGTGAAATAAAGTTCCTTCCCCTTCCATTGCAGCTCCGTTTTTTGGATTAAACAGAGGGGCTGGACCAGTCCGGCTGTCACAGCTGAAGAGGAGAAACCTAAACAGGTATTTGTGGCCTCTCGACATATGATAAAGCATCTGCAGGCACAGATTCTTGGAGGAATCTATTTTTTTTTCCCCTCTTTTTTTACTGAACACTAGAGACTTTTAGGAGAGTTTAGCCTACCCCAAAGTATGCCTTCTGTTTTTGGTAAATAACTACTGTCATCCTTGCTTTGACCATTTACAGATAAAAGTTTATATATATATATATATGTATGTATTTTTTCCAGGACCCATATGTTGAAGTGCAAGACATCAGAAGATTAGCTCAGAAATATCTGGAATTCTTATATAACCTTATACAATCTGAAAGTCTAGCCAGACCCAACCTCCCTTGTGGCCATTTCAGAAAGAGGAGAAAACAGAGGGGACGCAACAGAGAGGACAAAACAGCACCCGACGTGAGACACGGGTCCGGGGGCATCGATGGACACCCTGGGACCACGAGGGCGCCGTGGGTCCGGTGCCAGAACGTCCCATCTCCCACACAGCCCCAATGTGTTGCATAATGGTACAGATGGCACAGCTCATAACACTCAGGATTACGTTTATTAAAGTCAGCTGAGATGCTTATTACTCAGATTCAACAATTTCCATGCAAGGTGACCTGAGCTTTTTTTTTTTTTTTCTCCTTTCTTTTGAGCAGCTTCCTGATAAGATTTTCCTGATGTAGAAAATAGCTACAAGGTGGAGGAGAGTCATTATCATGCACCTATACCAATTATTACAGACAGCTGCTAGAAAATCGTGTTCATGAACATCCCAGGTAACAGACTGGATTCTCTGTGTATGTTTATTCATTTCCACTATAATTATTCACACAACTGCAGTTTTGTTTATGCAAGTGCTGGAGCAATGGCCACCAGCTCCAAAAATTGCTATTTGCATGGGAATTTTTGTGTATCAGCATCAGGGCAGCTGTGCTTTTAAATAATCTCTAATTAAAACGTTTGGGGACAAAGCAGAGGGCAACTGCTTCCATTAGCATGGATCATGGTTTTCAGACCCCAAAATGTGCTTATACAATATCCAAATTGTTATACACAAACTGCAGGCCTTTGTAAAAATAACTCCCTTGCTCTTGCTTGGCGAAAAGGTCTGCGCTCAACAGCCAGTCTGCACTCACTAACGCCAGCCCTGCAAACATATGCATGTATGTAAAGTGCCATACTCACACACATGAATAAAACGCCCAGCTTTCCAGAGCAACAGTTTAACCCCAATGGAGCCGTTGCCACCGTTGCTGCCGAGCGGCAGCGACCTGCCGAGTCCACCCTGCCTGAATATTTCATATTTACTTCTCTCCTCCTCTTCCTCCTCTGCGGTGGTGGCTCTAAATCTGCCCTTCTCAAAATTCACTAAAAAATTGGGGGGAGAAAAAAAAATAAAAACAAAAAAAGGGGTCATTTCATGCCTAACAACAAAAGCCCGATTGACTTCTCAGTTTTCAGGTGGGCAGGAGGAGAAGCCAGGCCCAGAGCAGGGAGAAACCCGATTCCGCGGAGCTCTCGCCCCGGGGTTCGCAGCAGGGATTACAGGAATCCCCTGTAGTGGGGATTAGTTCCTTGCTCCCAAAGGATGCGGGAATCGCTGGTCGTTGCTGCCGGCAGCGCGCGGGCCGGCGCTTCCCGCCCTCGGGAATGCCCTCGGGAAGCACGGGCCGCGCGGAGGCGCAGGGCTCCCTGCCACCCGGCTCCTCTCCAGCTGCAGGCGCCGCACTAAACACCAGCGTGTTCCAGGGGGAACCAGGGGACCGGCCCAATCCCGAGCAATCCGCTGGCCATTCCCAACAAGGATTTCCCTCCCTCGGCAGGGCCGCTTTGGGGCAAAAACGGCGGCTCTTCACCCAAAACACGGAGCCGCCCGCAGCTCCAAGGAAAACCCACCTCCGAGCTGTCCACAACCTGCAGCAGGAACAGGTTCCCAGCTCAAAGGCAGCTGCAACCCTGCACCTAGGCTGCTCAAAAGGAATTCCGAGAGAAACCTCAAGCTGATTTTATGACGTAGGTCTAGCACAAAACGTAGTTTCCTCTATGGTCTTCATTTATTTATTTATTTGCTTAGTCCTTGGAATTTTTGAGGAGAAAAATCTTCCTAAAAACTAGATATCTGATATTCAGACAGAGTGCGGGATCTTAAGTTTCAATCTACCAAAGGAAGGATATGAAACATTTCTATCTAGGTTCATAGTTCTCTCCTTAGAGCAAAGGTGTCAATCATTCCATTCCACTTATAAAATGTTCCACTAGATTTTTACTATTAATATCATTATATCTTTATTTCTGTGAGTATATTTTTATCAGCTAAAGCAGCTGCTGAACAACTATTCACAATCAATCACAAATGTAAACGTGAGTACAATAGCAACCCTTTTAGTCACCCAATTTGGGGCAGTCGTATAGTGTTGGTTTTTAAATACTTGGGGAGCAACTAAAGCTGTGCTGATTTTCTTCCCAACCCCGATATGCTCCTGGCATCCTCTGGGAATCCTTGGAATCCTCTTCCCACCCATCTCACATTATCAGCCAATGTGTCCTCGAGCTCCAGCGCAACAGGGTACGTGGAGGCTGCGCAAAGTGCTCCCCAAAAGACAGCAATTCAAAGGAACTGTATTGGGAAAGTCTACACAACTCCAACAGTCCCAATGATTGTGAAAAAAGCACCTAACAACAACAGCAACAAAAAAGTTAAGCAATTTCGCACAGTGGAAAACAGCCCAGGGCACAAGAAAACTGAAACCAAACAGTTTGCCGTCAGTGCTGTAGACTGTGTTCAGTAAAAACAAAAGATCAAACAAGTTCTGTAATCATTATATAAAGCACATTTGCTATGGCATGTGAAGAAAACATACTTCCTTCCTAATACTAATTAACATTAGAGAGTTGTGGGCTGAAATGCAGGATAAAAATAGCTGTTTAAACTAATCACTCAGCAAGATGTAAATGTTACATATAAAGTATACCTAACGGGTTGGAATATTTACCCCAGAAGCACAGAAAGCTTTCACTGCTTCTGAGTTTTAAAAGTTTCTCTTCCTGCCTCAGTATAACAATACAGGGACCTTCTGCAAGCGTGTGGCTCCTTTGCACAGATTATCTATGATTATTTGCAAGTGTTAAATCGCTCTGGCAGCAGCTGAAGTTGTGTGAAGGGATGTGGTGTGAGCAGAGGGCATTAATGGCCAGGAGCTTTACGGACGGCACAAGGGCATCCTAACAAAGGGAGCCCCACGGTCCTCATCTATTGATTGGGAGGGTTGAGGCTGCAAACGATGCACGGAGCAAACCGCCAAATTAATATCCCTATTGGCCTCCCCGGGGGCACCTCTTTGCCCTGCAGAGCACACGGCTAGTGCACGAACTGGGTAACTGTGCAAGGTGACGGCGCGCTCAGATCTGCCTTCTTAGTGGACATTATTTCTCCTTCCACATACAAAACTGGACCAAAGTTATACTTCTTGTTACTCCTAGGTATTCCTTCTCTTTTCTCCATCCGATGGTCTCCCCAGGACCATCAACACTACCACTAAATCATTGGCTCCATCGCTAGGTGCCAATGTCAAGCAGAAGCCTGGCTGTCATGGCACTAACCAGCCCACCAGAGTCTCCAACTACTTCCAAACATGCACTGGCCTACAAAAATAATCAAGACACCAACTGCTGTTGAAATAACAATTCGATGGTTTCCCTGTAAGACGATTTTAGAAGTTTTTTCTTTGGAAGTTTCAACTTCCTCTGGGGAGAGGGCACTGGAGTGCACAGTGCTTGCGCGCGGAGCGCTTGCAAAGCTGACACTCTCAGGCCTATTTAGAAAGTGGCCATATTTATTTCCATGCATTTGTTTCCACCGATCTCCTAGGAACACAGGGATGTCCATTGGATGCTAGGCTAAAGACAAAGAAAAGTGTGTTTTCCTCAGCTAGGGCAAAAATCACCTGCAAAAACCCACCCTTCAAGCACCTTGTGTAATCACTGGCCAAGCCAAGACCACCATCTCCAGCTACCCGGCACTCTGATCCCCCGCATCCAGCGCCACACGAGCACAGTTGTAGCCCGTCAAGATTCAATCAAGCAAAAGGGTTCTTAGGGAGCAGGCAGTTTAATCCAGGACAGCGGTTCTTAAATCTTCCTCCAGAACTTTGTCAGCAGATGCTTTAGAGCAAGGGAGCAGCCGAGCAGTAGCTCTCGTGGCAAGTCTTCAAGAGCAGCATTTGAACCAGAGAGAAGGGGAAGCAATCTGTGCGACAGCGCTGCTTTCAAGTAATCTTAACACTGCAAGCTAACACTAAAATAAAGTCTGGACCTGTCAAGCAAATCACAAGCCTCCTGAGGCAGCGATAAAATGGAAAAAAAAAAACAACAAATGGAAAAAAAAAAACAGAGAAATTTAAGCTTCTATTCAGCATGCCTCCAAAACATTCCCTAAGACAGATTCATTCCACTCAAAACTGAACTGTTCAGGGCAAGACAAACGCCATTTCTTCTCCACCTTAAAACATGACTCATACCATTAAGTGCTTTGTTTCCCCTTTGTAGCATGTAATGCTTGGACTTCTTCGGGGTCGTATTGAATTAGCAGGTTCACCTTGAAACTACACAGCGCGCCGGAGCGCTGCGCGCCCGCGGGCACCCTCGAGAGGAGCCGCCTTCTGCCCTGCCGAGCAAGAAGCAGAAAGAGTGTCACCACAACCTCCCAAGGGCCCGGACCGAGGCGCTGAAGTCCTCCTAAACGTCCCTCGGCTTGCAGGAATGGATCCAACAGGCGCAGGGCTGCGTTAGGAGTCCCAGCAAGGAGGCCCACGGGGAAGCACGGCGGGAGTTGTACGTCTAACCACAGACACACTGCCAGGATCAGCTATCAGGCCCGGGCTTAGAGGGCTGTCACAGCTCATTGCATTTCTCTGTCTTTATCCACTGCGAGCACTTAAAAGACAGCCCTATGCTCCTATGTCCAAAAGTATTCCATAAAGCTCATATATCATTCAGCTTCTGGGAGAGGAGGGGTTGGGAAACAACCCCCAAACCTCATCTTAAAACAGATTTAAATAGTCGGGTTTTTACAGAGCAGCCAAGAACAGGTTTTGCAAGGAGTGACAACGGTGCTAACATCTTAGAAGGATTTAGCTTGCACGTGTGACCTATTTGGGGCACTGCTTCAGACGTGTAGTGCATGGGTAGCTGGCAGCATAACAAGAGATAAAAGATAGGGCTTACACTGCGAAAAAATGTTAGCCATTTCAGCCTGCCTTGTATGGCACCAAAGAGCTCATCTGAACTGCAGAGGGAAAAGTGCTCCCCAAAAGGAACCTGATCCAGAATGTTGCTTTACGCAGGAATTCTTCCCAAAATATAATGCAGAGCCTTGATTAAGGAGGAAAAAAAAAGCCTCTAAATAAATATTTTGCAGACAAAAACACTCAGTTGTCTTCTGTGGGTTTGGATTAATCCAACATGCCTCAGTAATGATTCCCAAGGCTGAAGTCAGAAAGGCCCTCTGCAACTTTCCGCCTCCCATGAGGGAGCACGCCGGATCTCTGAGCATTTTCTGAATTTTATAGAATAAAGAGTAAATTAGGAGAAAAGTTTCAATGTGGTGTCAGCCTGATTCAAAGGAGAGCTGGGTATTTATGGCAATTCAAAGCAATCTGCAGGATGATTACTTCTGTGCTGTACTTTGTGTGTGGTTGTGCAAAACACATAGGAGATTTGGGAAGAGACTAAGGCAACGTGCACCCAGCAACATGCTGCCCATTGCCAAGATTATTCCAGAGAAAAAGGGGGAAATTCAGAACATAGTAGGATGAAAGGGTTTAAGGGAGGAAGAAAAGATTTGCAGGCTTTGGAGGGAAATCCTCCGTACTCCAGCTAGTCCTCCCTCCATGACTATTTCTCCATCTCTGGCTTTCCACCTTATTTTGCCCTTAATCTCGCTGTGCATTCTTCCTCCCAACTCAAAGAGCGAGCCCACACGGGAGCCAGATGTGCTCAACGGATAGATATAAAAACGCAATCTGCATAACAACAAGAACCATGTGAAATAATCTAATTTATCCATCCTGCTGCTTTTTTTCTTTCCCAGTGGAGAAAAATAAATATATATATATTCCTATATTTCAAGACTTGTTCTTTTCAAAGCAGATTCATTTTAACGTCTTCTTCCACCTTTCAGGGTTTGAATGTAATAAATACCTATGTATACAGGTATGCATTCCATATCCTCATCTACATCAACGTTGTTGTTTTGTAACTATTCTGCCAAGTCATCTTCTCCATGTGATAATACCACAAATGCAAGATAAGCATCCACCATGGACAAGCAAACACCTTATTGTTCAGATTGTAATTATGTCATTGAAATACAAGATCCCATTAGTCCCACCATAAGCCCAGTGTAATCCCAAAGAACTCGGTAGCAAAATTCCTACAGCAGCAGCAGCAACTCTGTTGTAGGAGTTCTGGGAAGAAGGAATCAAGATAGGAAGTAACAAGACAACAACATGTCTGTTAACCCTAACAAAGATGACACTGTTTTGATCAGTGGTGGTAGAAGCCCGCACGATATCCTGAGTACAGAGATAAGGATCTAAGTCGTGCTCTCTGGATATGCAAATATGAACACTAGGTTAACCTAGACCATGTGTTCCTCTTAAAAACTCCTGTTTTCTCCCATTATATAACACAGGCAGTTCCACTAGGCTCCTCACCTTAAAGGGCAGAACCTGAGTGCAAAGGGTATCTTCACAAAGCAAAATTCAATCTTCCCTGATGTACTGGCACTGAGGGAAGAGGTGGAACACAAATTAGAGCTTAAATTCACGTGTGGAATGGCCTGTGCAGGAGCTTCTCTCTTCATTGATTAGACCTTGCAAGGACCTTCCAGCCATCACCATACAGTTAAGCACTAGCACCTACAAAAAGCTGGCCTCCACCATGAGTGTTGAGGACCTACAATATATAGCCAAAGAAAATCTGGTGTGCAGGATCTGACCCAAAGCCAATTCAATCTAGTTTTGGACTGGGCTGTAAGAATTTTTACTACAAGACGTAAGCAGCTGGACCTTGCCCTTGTGCTATGCACCATGCAAACATGAACTAAGAGACACCCAGCACTGGAGGGAGTCAAGAGGCAGAGAAGAAATGGAAAGGGATGAGGTGGGAGAGCTACTGCGGTGACATTGGTCACAACAGGTAGGCTGCAGGTCCATGGATGGGAGACAGTATTTACTTAAACAGCATTTAGGCAGTAGAATCTAGTGTCTCCACTCACTTCCCTCTCACCAGGGTGCTGCTTCTACCTCCAACCTATTTTATTCTGCTCAGAACAGACCACCACTGTAGTTTTCATTTCAAAATATTTTTCCACTGTGATTAAACAGCTGCTGGAGTCAAGTAGTTCTATCTTCTATCAAAGTGTACTAAGTGTGTAAATCACAGTATTCTAAAAAGATGCGAGAAGCAAATAATCTGGTATAGAAGTTATTTGATTTTTTACATATGTGCAGAGAAAATAAGCACATTAGATCTCTAGCCTTTAATTAAAAAATACTTGGGCGGAGGGAGCAGTATCTTAATAAATAACATCTGATGAAAAACTATTTAGCAAATCAAACCCAAAGTGTGGCCAAAAACTGTAAGATTTACTGCAAGTAAATCATTATTGCTATCTGAGACTGAATAGCTTCCATCTGATTCCTATATGGAAATACACTCCATGGAAGCCCGGCCTTGAACTTCAAAGGACATGCAGGATGCTACTAATTTCTGTATCTGACAGCGTGATGCAATGTTTGCATTTGCATCTCGGCACTTCAAAGTGTGGCACTCTCTAGACAAGGTCTCTGTTTATTTTGACATGGATTTGCAGAGGTGAGCAAGAAAGCAGCACCCAAAGCAGACAGTATAAAACGCACAGAAACACACAAAAAATGAGAAAACAACAGCAACAAAAATCCACAAAACATCCTCCCCCTCAGAGCTCCATTTGCTTTTCTCTAAATTCAGTAATACCCCGGAGAACGAGGATTACAGAAGAACAGTACAAGTCATAGTTGTGGTACTTCAAGTAATCTCCAGTGTCCAAAACACAGTGTCAACATATGGTACTCAAATGCAGATTTAGAACATCTTTGAAGTAATATTGAATCTGACGAACGGGTAAAACATAGACCTAGCTTTTTTTTTTTTCCCTCCATATGAAGGTTGTCAAAATTTCAAGTAGGGCAGCTAGAGATTAGTGCATCTTTATTCTGAGCTACACAATGCATTTTATCTTAAAAATTACCACCAAGATGAATTCTTACGGTCTGCTTTACTTCCTGCCTACCTGGCGGTGTTGGGATCTGACACACCATTGATACAAGAGCCTTTGCCCAAATGACACTGTAATGATACTTAAAAAATCAGACTATATAATTGTAAAGTTCCTATAAAATTGCAGACCTACAGACAACATTAATGATGAAATGCGATTAAATGATTGCAATACAAATCTTCTTCATTCCCCAAAATACATTAAAAAAATTCATGCCATTACAGCTTCCAGAACTGCTCCCACTTCCCTTGTGTAAAACATCAAAGTATTTTTCAATACCAACAGCTGCTGACCAGGAGCATATATACAACTGCCATAATTATTTATTTATAATTAATTGAGCACTGATCATGTTCAGCAAAAAATACTTGAGATAAAAAGGCATCTTAAAAATCTGACAGAACAGAGGTGTTTATGGGGAAAAAGTCTAAAAAACATCTTAGAAGGAAACTATGGGAATTTAGAAGCACCAAGTTATGCAGTTTAAAATAGCTGCATCTGAAATTACAGTAGATGAGATGCCACATATCACCTAAGGTTTCTAATTGAGAAGTAATTATCAAGTATCCCATACCCTAAGTATACATCATCCCTATAATTATGTTTGCATAATATGCCACTACATTAAAAGGATTGCTTTTGTATTTAATTATCTTTTCCCTTAAAAAAAAAGAGACTAAAAAAAACTATCAAAGCTAACAGGACTCAGAAGATTTGTGCAATAAATATGATATGCAGATTTTTATTTCCCAGTTCATCTGGAGACCAATGTAGGATTTTGAAGCTTGATTAATGCAGCCCAGTCCCTCAAAAGTTACTCTTTTAACATTAAAAATAAGTTGTACGGTGCTATACTATTAACCTTCTTTTAAGGAATAAAAATTTTAATTGGCTTGGTAAAAGACCCAAAATAAAATACTGTTCAAAGAAACTCTTGCTCGTTCTTACTAGTTATCATTTGCTTGGTGCAATATTTACTCATACAGTCAAATCCCTCAGTCCTTAGGCAAAAAAGGTCAATGGGAGTTTTGACTAAGTCCTTCAGGATTTGAGCCATATTGAATTAGAACCCTATATAATTCCAAACATTTTCTCTATTATATAGAATTCTTGCATACTTAAGCAACTCTGTATTTAGAGCGAAGCTCAGAGCTTAAATGCCTCTCGCATCTGGATCGTAGATTGTGCTTTATATTATACAATCTGCAGTTACTGGAAATGTTTGTATCCTTTACTGAGAAAGAATGATTCATTTCATAGAAATTTTCATCTGCTATTAATCTTTCAGGATATAGTTAGTGTTCTGATATTTTCAGATATTGTTTTATGGAGGGATTTAAAGTAGCTCTCCCTTGGCAGCCTGCAAGATTACTCAGTGATTATAAGCAACTCAATACTGTATGACAGCATTTCCATGCAAGGGACTTACAATCATGTTTCATTAATTCGGCTTGAATGAAGCCTCATTTCAGGCCTTGAGGAGCTTAAGATTTATGTGAAATTAATAACATAACAGATGTCTTCACAATTTGGTTCCTCTGAAAAAAACTGATTACTTTGAAAACTTCAATGCTTTAAAATGCAGACTGAGGGAGTTTTTACTCTAGGGTAAAGAGTTATTCGTTTCTATCAACCGTATCTCAGAACTAAGTGGAATTTAAATGTCAGATTTATATTAAATAGTCATATTCACCATTATTACACACAATAAACAAAAGCCTATTACTTTCATTAATAAGCCGTGTTGGACATTTAAACTAAAGCTTAGAGAGAGCGTCAGCACCTTTGCTAAGCAGCAGGAAGAAGGGAGACACAAGGGAGGCCGAAGAAGAACATCCAGGAAGCACTGGTTTTCTTTTTTAACCTTTGTTCCTGATGATTTGACCACCTTTTCCTCACAGGAAAGCACAAGGCATCGACGCTGGCGCAAAACTCCCCGCTCCGTAAGGGCCGGGGGCGTCTCTGGCGGCGCCGGCGCCTGTGGCCGGACGCCGCCCTTTCACGTCGGCTCCCACCGCGCCTCACGCGCCAAATGTTAACGCTGGCACGAGCGAGAGGCTCTCCTTGAGGAGACCCTCTGCGCCATTGTGGGAGTCCCCAAGAAAAACTAAATAACAGGAGTGATGTTTCCCTCAGGGCTCGGCTGAGGGGCAGGACGGGCATGGCGACTCCGCGCCACATGACAGGAGGTGCCGCGATGGCTCCACAGGCCTGTCCCCTAGCCCGGGGCCACAGCTGTGTCCCCCAAGGCCGCTGCGGCTATCGGCTGCTCGGTGGCCAGGGTTTAAGATAATGCCAAGACACAAACGTGACTGTGCTAGAGGCAGAAGGCAGCGAGGTATGGAGATTCGCTGCCCAACACCTTTCTAAAGGAGGAAAATGTGCTTTTTCCATTAAAAATCTCATTGCACAGAGTTTGTAGTCAAATTAAATCCATCTTAGAATTAAGAACCTAATTGCCGGCTGCCCGGGAAGGTTCGTGCCCCATGCAGGGCACTTGCTTCCCTTCGTCTCCTGCACAAGGTCTCCTCGGACATGCTGGCTAACAAGGTCAGGTGCCGACAGATGTTGTCATGCACCACGTCAGAAACCTTTCTACTCAGAGAAGACAGCTTTAAAATCAAATAAGCAATATAAATTGAATGAATTATGGGGCCACAGGCAGCCGAGACGGTGAGGATTTTCCTTAGCCCCATGCCACAGCAGCAGGCTCAGCCATGACACACGTGCCCTTCGCTGGCAGTATGAAGTCCATCACCTCGGAGGGCATCATTTCACCCATCCCTGAACTGTGGATACCTGGAGCTTGGGTCTTGCTTTCCCTAACCCACTTAGGTCCCAGCTCCTTCATTAGTAACAAGGGAAGACCTACAGGTTTGAAGCTGTTGCTGGGATCAACCCGGCACCAAAAAGGTTTGGATGATCTTTATGGAAAAACTTTTGCCTATAGAGCTTGGCTTTAAAAGCTCAAAATATCGACCATTATATATGTCAAGGCACGTATCTGAGCTGCCTTAATTTAGTTCTGGATAGCTTTTCACTCCTCACGCTGAGAAAATGCTCACTGGGTTTACAACCTTGTGCTATACCCAGAGGCTCCTTCAAACCACCCGAGTGACTAAGTGCTGCTAAACCACGTTTGTCAGCCCTTCACCCACAGTCCTGTTCCGAGGTCCAGAAAGGGACAACTAACTCCCTTTAACTTGGCTTGCCCAGCTCCCCAGATATTAATATTATATGCCAACTTGTCTATTTAAAAAGAAAATTATTCATGGCTCTTTCAGCGGTGCAGTTAAATGGATAAGAACTCATTCAGATCAATATTATCAGGGGAACAACATCTTTGCAGCTCCAACAATTTTTATTAAAAAAAAAAGGAACCCAACAAACACAAGCACCGCAGCCCACTGTAAGTGGAGCCAAGTGATTTCTTCTCATAATGCTTGTTATAGTCACTTTAAGGGGAAAACTAAATGAAGAATATAATAGGAAAAACAAAACAGGCAGATCTAACTGTACAATAAATACAGAACGTGCCCTATTTAATCTGCTTACAGTAAAATCCACTGAGCAAAATTATAATTTGATATGGCTCAGCTTAGCCAATAGAAACTCATAAAATGTCTTAACATCATAATACATTGTACAAAAGAATCACTAAGTACCATAAAACATATGGGAATATGGGTCTGTATTCATCCATTACTCTTTGCCAGTGTAGCATATTAAAATGGTTTCTATTTAAGTGCAGAGATCCCTCAAGTATACTACAGTCTTAATTAAAATGTCAATAAAATGCAAAAGTGCATTGGGGACCTTATCTGCTCTTTTTTTTTTTCCTGGTTAACTCTTTCAGAGAGTTATTTCTTAATGGCTTCATTATACTGCCGAGGTTTAGAGCAATTAAAAATAAACATAAGCAAGCCATTTTTAATAATTAGTTGCAGCGAAGTATACAGATCCGAGCATGATCTGTATCCCTCCTCTCCAGCCCAATTCCTCACTGAAGCCGCTGGCAGGTTAAGTCACAACTGAAAAAACAGGTCCTTATCCATGACCACGCAACTATGTTCGGGGTATTTTTGCTCCAATATTTAATTTTGAGTTAATATTAAAAAAGAAACAAACCAAGGATGAGTATGAGCGTCTCTTGCCCTTATTTTCTGTCTTCTTACCCTAGCCAGAGTGCAGGCTGCCCCTCTCTTCAGTATTTTAGGTGGGGAGCTCTTCCAAGGTGGGAGACACTGCCTGGGAGGCAGGTGGTTGGGTCAAAATCCATGCCCTTTCTGTGGGATCTCAAACCCAACATCATAAATGGAAATAAAAACTAGAGCCAGCCAAAAGTGATTATCTGCTTCTTTTGCTTTCTTTCCCTTTCAGCAAAATTGAGATTCCCTTAGGAAAATTCTTCCTTTTTTAGAAACAAAACAAGATGCAAAACTGTTTTTCTAAAACTTCTGAAACAAAGTTCAGGTTTAGAGAGAGGAGGAAGAGACCCTCGCCTCGCTTTGTTTCCATATTGGAAGGATGACAACAGAAGAGATAAATAAGCATTTCTCTTTCCTCCCTTGCCAGTCTTCCAACTTGTTCTACTGCAATAAGTAACTTCAAAGAGAAATTACTTTTCCACAGTTCCTAAAATGCTGGAGTAATTCTTCAAAATTTGCATCCCCTTTTGAAGGAAAATGTGTCCTAGGGATGGAATTAGCCTCTGTGACCCTGGGAACCAACGTGATCAACAGCAATGCTGACCCAGTAGTCGACTGCTCAGTTGTCCCACTGGCACACGCGGCATCCCAGGCTGGATGGGTCTGATCCCACTTAGGGACCAAGTGGACTACAGCCTGCAGGCACTGGCAGCACATAATCCACTCGGGATCAGAGCCTGCTCCGCAATCTAGGAGCATTTGATGGCTGCATATGGAGTTGGCCACAGCTGCCAACACCTTAGAGTGGGAATTACCTTCCTTATGCCAAGGGATCACGGAAAACAAAGCAGCCCACTGCCTTTGAAATCTCTGCATAGCACCCACAAAGAAAACAGGCCTATTTCTAAAAGGCAGAAGAGACAAAGAAAGAGAAAAAAGAAACAGAAATAAAAGGAAAAAAAAGAACACACTGTAAACTGCCTCCAAATTGCATTGCGATCTGTTCCTCTTTCTCCTTCATCCCCTTCTAAACCCACTTGATGTTAAGTGACAAGCAGTTGGCAGCTTTTGCAGATATATTGACAACAGTAGACATATGATACAGCTGTGAAGATTTGTCTTACCAGGGTTTCAGCTGGTTTCTACTAGCTAACAGCCAACAGCCAGATTTGGGGGGTTATGACCTCTAGTTATTTGAAAGAGCGTAGGGGGAGGAGGCAGGCAATGCTTTTTATGCACTAGTTTGCCATTTTTCTAATATTTTTAGGACTTATTCACATAAAGCTGACTCCATTTAATGACTTTTTAAAATAAAAATAAATAACTGAAAGGCTATATCTGCTGAACAGAATTAGAAAACTTTCCCAGTTATAGGAGGCCCTGTCTTGTGTGGTGCTGAGCTAGTGCTGAGCTAACATTGAGCTAGTTGAGATGCTCACCTCCCTCATCCCTGTCAACCTCATGCACAGCACCTGGCTTCCCTTCAGACATATGACTTTCTGTAATCCTGGAGATCCCATTTTGCAGGGCTATAGGCATCTCTTCCATGGGATGTAACTTTCTCGAGGGGGAAAGGGAGAACTTCAGATCAATGGCAGCAATCAACCTCTGAAAGCACCTTGACCAGTAAGTCATTAAACACAAGTGTGCTCTTCCACAGAGGCTGAGGATGTTGCACCATCCCTCGACAGTATCTTTACTGCTGTAAAAGGTAAAAGCAGTGTAAACTTGAAAATATATTTATCGCCTGAATGTTAAAATATTTGTTAAAGTCCTAGATGAGGCTCAGTGGAGGCCACCAGCCTACTTGGCCTTCAGGTGAACCAGGCAGTGCTGCTCACGTTCTCTGATGAACTGTGTGCGCAGGCAAATGGAGACTGCACTGATTTCTGTCACTGTCAGACAGGGAGTTGGTTGCTTTGTGCTACTATCACTGCTCCGACAAGGAAGTGCTGAGTGCCGGGAGCTGTAGTTGGTTTGGGCTTGAGCAAACGCGAGACACGTGGAAACGTCTGCAACGAGTGAATGACACGAGGGAATCCCTGCGAAGCACAAACTTCTGGGGAACAAACCTCTGGTGTTTGGAGGCCTTGGTGGTGGCTGCTTGGGATAAGGGAACTGGTAACCTGCAGAGCTCGCTGCAGTCTTGTGATAATGATAATCAAATATTCATATATGCTATAGGAAGAATTTCTCTGGGACCTATCAGGCTTTGGGGGAAACTGAAACTTGACAAATACAGAAAGCAAGAAAGAATCGCCTTGCTGTTCCCTATCCCAGCCAACTCCTCGCTCCTCGCTAATGCCAAGAATTTTATTATTACTAGAGGACAAACATACCAAAGCAATTACAAATTTTCAATTGAATTAGACTTACAGAGACTAGTCTACAGCAACAGATTTATATGATTGGTTTCTAATGTTGTAGTTAATTATAAAAGGAGCTTGCCTGCAGCTAACATACATACACACACACACACACATATATATATTTAAATTAGTCTTCTCTGGCTTATTAAGAAGTGGGTTAGCACAGACGAAATTGCTCTTATTTAATGCTTATTAATAAACTATTAGACTAAAACCAATGTGCAAATCTGTTCTTTCATCTTTACTCTAAATACACCGCAGTCAAAAGCATTACAGCTGGTACGTACAACCCACCGTGCGGGAATAACCCGCGTCCTGCTCCTGTCTGAGTTAACATCCTAAAGCAGACGAGGGAATCGGAGACCTGTGTTGGATTCACATGCTCAATTCCACCTTCTTGCCAAATCACAAAACGGGGATAGTCTGGACGTATAAGAACTTGACAATAACATTACATTTTTTCACACTAATTGTGCCTCAAGCAAACTGTGCAACAAACACCCAGACAGAAATCCTTTGCTGCATGAAACCCTGTCAACATTCAGACTTCCAAAATTAACTGGGGGAACTGCAGGTGGCCCTGAAGGAAAAAGACTGTCTATTTGTGTCCTTCCCCTCCAAACACACACTGACTTGAAGTCACCAATCCCAAATTTGTGAGGTCCTGGACTCCTCCCCTTCCCAATACACTTTATAAAAAGACTAGTGCAATTTCTTCACCTATCTTTATGGTTCAGCCTTCCTATGGAGCCAGTGTTTCTGCTGGAGGATACACGTACCCCAATCCATGCTTCCAGTTCTTGTCCCACAAGCACACACTCCCTCCCCAAGTACACATGGGCATCCAGCTTCCCAACTTATCACTCTTGGGCAAGGTAACTCTTGAGCTCTGGAAAAAGCAGATAGTGACAGCTGGACAGCTAGCAGGATAGCATCTCCTCCTGCAAGGTCCATTCCTAACTGCAGCAACCATTCCTTCCTTTTTCCCTAACAGCAGAGCTTAACATCTGATAAATCCAGGGAAGGGATATTTGCACAGATGAGTGGTTGCCAAGACATACACAAAAAGTTCTTACCCGCTAGCTGGAAAATGTGTGACAGATTCTCTGACCAAATCAGGCTTTTAGTAGGCTCTGATTTGAAAGGCAGCATCCGTAAGCCAAACACTTCTGTTTTGTTAACAGATGCACATTTATTCCCTAGCAAAAATAAGGAAAACATTCTCAAGTTCAGAGGAAGAAAACAAATTTGCCAGAGCAGAATTTTAACATTTTTGATTGCATCAAAAAGTACAAATTGTCTTGATGTGCCCTTGATTTTTCTCCAGCACTCAAATAAACGACAAATTTACCAGCAGAGCATGTGATGCTCAGGAAAAAAAATATATCTGAATTCCAGATTAAAAACCACCAATATTTATCAGCCAGACTCGTTTCAGAAAGATAACTATGTTCTCTGGCTGGTGAAACTTTTGTGATGCCCCAAGGATGATCCTTACCCTGGTCCCTGAGATAAGGAGATGAGAGCCTCAAAGGCCTTCTGATGCCAATGGGACTCAACTCATGCCACCAAATTTTAGTGCATCATCTAAGTAGTCAAGAGAGAAGCAACGTGACTTTTTTTCTCTGCTTAAAAAGACTGGTATGCTATAAGCCTGTAGCTTATAACTGTATGATCTGTTGTAGACCAGTAAAAGTCTTGGTTTCTATCAGAACTTGGAGCAAAAGAGTTTTCAGATTCTCTACACTGGAAAATCTCTGCCTCGGGCTTTCAAAGACAAGAGGTTATACATTGCATGACTGGTGGGCTACGGATCTTAATATGCCAGTAAGAGTAACGCACAATAAAGCTGTGAGGTGCACAGGGAGGAAGCAGCAAACAGCACCCAGAGACACGGAGGAGGAGTTGGTCTCAGGAACTCACTTTTACAAAACGCTGAAGATACCTTGAACGTTGCCCGGATTTCTGGCCATGCCCCGAGGCTGGAAGGCACTGCCTGCTTTCCTAAGGAATGCCTGGCAACTGCTCATCCAGGAATGGTGAAGGTGGGAATTTCATTTCATTTCATGCACTTAAGAACTCTTGGGAGTTAGAAGACAACCTTTGAGCTTTTGGAAGAGAATCACAGAGGCAACAGGAAAGAAAACAGAAGAAAAACAGGTCACCATCCGAGTCCATTGTTGCTCTGGTGACTTTTTCCAGCCATGTGAACATGCACGTGGAACCGTTTCCAACACATATGTGAAACTGCTGACATGACTTCAAATAATCTCTGCCACAGGGCCCTGCACACGCGAGCAGGGAAGTTGTCCAGCCTTGCAGAGGGAGTCTCTTGCAATAGAGACTTCTGTTCATCCTCTATCCTGTCACCATGTATCTTTAAGTAGACTGGCAAATTTTAAATATTTGCATATATTTGAGACACTAACGAACACATGTGGGGCACTGGGTGGGGAAGGACATCTGCAACCTATTTGCTAAAGTATGAGCACTTAAACTGGGAAAAATATTTTTTGTTGCTGTTGGAAAAAAAAAAAGACTGTTTCACCAAATATAGCTATCTCCTCCATCCTCAGGTATTACTTATATATATATATATAAGGATATATATATATATGTGTGTATAAATATATATATATATATATCTCAGTCTCCCAGTTCCTGGGAGGTGCCCAAGTTTTGTTCTGTACTTCCTGAAAATAAAAAAGCTGTTCTTCAGTGATATTCTTTTCTTTCTTCTTCTTTGTAAAGCCAGATTAAGCAGCACAAAGCAACCCCTTAAAACAATATTTTGAGCACACTTCTCTTGCGAGAAAGATCCTCTCTATGTGTTTTCCAAAAACCAAAGCAAGTTTTCCAAGTTTGCCCCTCAACAAGAAAAAAGGAAATAAAAACAGGTTTTATAATGGGTTTATCACTAAGATACGATACACTGTAAGCCTGGAGGAAAAGAAAACAAGAATATGATCAAAAAGGGAGTAAAGAAATATGGCCCTATCACAGGAAGGCATAAATAAGGATGGGTTTGATCCCATCTTTATAAATAAGGTATTTAAGAGTTCAAAGCTCCCTCTGTATTTGTTAGGCAAAAGCCCAGTGTTGATTCAAGTGCCAATCACCCCATTTGCACAGAGAGGAGTAACCAGCACCGATGGGCAGATGGGGACATCTCTGTACCCCTCTAGCTCCAACCACCAGGCCAGCCGAGCGAGGCCCCGTGCCCTCCTGCACGGACAGCTCCGGCCAGCTCCTGCCCGGGCTCATAACAATTATTCCTCCAGCATTTGACCCAAGGCAGGTACATACTCCAGCATGGTCTGTTACCAGTTACTCCGGGGTTATTAGCTAACCAGATAGCTGACTTTACTTCTAACTGCACTGTAAGGGCCAGTGCTATTAATGCAACTGTTCTGATAGGATCTAAAGACTGGCAAATGAACAAGCTGTCCCTCACTGACCTTGGTGCTCATCGGCGTCACTGTGCTTGCAGGCCAGGCTGTGTGTGCTTGGGATGCTCCATTGATCACTATCAACCACCTCTGCATTATTTATCCGCTGCACTTGCCTGCTGTCTCTGCTCCCCGGGAGCTCGAGGGAAGAGCGGCGTGCGAGAAGGGCTGGACGTGTCCATAGAGCACGGGCACGAGGCCACCGTTATCAGCCCAGAAAAACAGCTCATTTGCTGTGTCACTTCACACAAGCCCTGAACTTCTCCAGGCCGTGGTCTTGCCCTCCTGCCTTGGCTCATTTTCCTGTGCGGATTACAAATTCCTTGAGCTAAGAGCTGGTTAGTTTGGAGATATCTCTTGGAGGCCAAGCTCTGGACTCCATCTGCAGTTGACTCATGGGGCCGCCGGCTGTTTTGACTGTTGTGTCAAAATAAGCCAAGATCCATGCTCAGTTACTCCTTTTCCTACCTTCACTCAAGGAGACTGAATCAGACTAAGGGATGTAATATCATACAAATGGCAAAATCTGATTACCCGGGAAGAGGGAACAGAAGGGCAAAGAAGAGCTCTTAAGGGCTTAAAGACCTACCAAAGGGACAGCAGTTCAACACAAGCACTGTTCAAGAGCAGCTTTTCCAAGCAAACAACCTGCTTTCACTGCAGCTGGTTCATCTCTACACCCTCAGCTTTCCTTCCCGAGCATCCTTCTTCCTGTAACAGGGCAAGAAGGGGTTGGCCCACTGAATTTTAAGCAGAAATGTTCAAGGCTCTCTTCCTTTTCCGAGCTTCTGCTTTCATGAAATGGTACTGCCTCTGTGACAAGAGCAGGGCAAGAGATACATCAGGTTCTTAGCTATCCTATTAATGAGAAACATTAAGCCGAATAAGTGATACACTTTGGCTTTTATTGAACCAACATCCACAAATAAATATACTTGTTCCCACAAATGGGGATTCAGTCTTCAGTTGAGTGAGTCTGTAATTTAATCTATTGTTACATCCTTAGCAGAGCCAATATTTAACATCTTTTCTAATCGAGCTATAATTTAATACTTTTAAATTTCTTTTAAATTAGTTGAAACCCTTTCATTTTTTTCTTCTGTGATGGAAAGTTCTCCTTTTTGCCTATGATTGAGTTTGATCTGGCTTTGTTAGAGCCCTTTTAAGACACACAGTACAAATTTTTGTTCTTCTTATCTAACTTTGCAGGACTTGATCAATAGTGGAGCATATTTTTCTATCCAAGAACTAACTAAATTTATTCAACAGATTATACATTAATTTTACCATTAGAGTATAATATGAGCAGATAATCCACAAAATGCTTCAGATTTTTTGAAAGTGAATTTAATTATAACTAGTAATGTGCATTTGAGAATTATAATTATGAAAAGTCATGTTCTATAAATCTGAAATGACAGATTATATTTCAAAGCCTTATTGCAGAGGAATTAGAGTACCGATTTATTAGTTGTAAATGTCTGATTATTGCAGCTTTGCTAAAAAACACGATCATAGCATATTCTAGCTGGATTTAACACGTTTAATCCTTCCGACAAGAATCATATTTTGAACAAGAAAGCGGCACTGTGTTAATTTGTTTATGAGACAGATTTAGACAACTAATCTTTGTCTTATGATCCCCGAACAGCAATAATTTAAAAGCACTCTTCATTCTTGTATTTTCCTAGCCGCAGACCACAGCTGATCATGACTGTGCGTCCGGCGCCGCGAGGAGCGGGTGTTTCTGCACCCAACGAGGCTGTGCATTAATTACCCCAGCCAAGGCCTCGCTGTAGGACACATCCCCCCTCGCTCACTCTCCTTAGGGTTCCTAAGGACACCCCTTCGAGGTGGAAACGGGCGATGTTTGATAACGAAAAACTGTCAGCCCTGCATCTGCCGACTAGCAAAGCGAGGAATGAGGACAGGCATTGAGCTCCAATGACTTGCTACTAAAATCATTTGACATATATTAAAGATAAACTTCTTCCTAGATTTGATTTTGGTATCGTGCACTGCTGTAAGGTCTAATTCACCTCATCATGTGCCTGGGTTGGCTTCACATGGAGGGAACGGGCCATGACTGCAGACACCTCTTAGCTGGGTTTGTGCTAGAGGAATCTGTTAAACACTGGGGCACCTCTGACGGTGCCTTCCTGGCCAGCAACAGCATTTCCACTTGGGTGCTGCCTCTTGGATTCAAAGGGAGCTAAATCCTTTGGATGCTCCAGCAAAATCCATGAGAACCAGCTGGTTCCTGTGGTTCTGCAGAGCAGAAACTGGAAACCAACTAGTGCCAAATTCCTCAGCCCTGAGCCATGGCATGGAGCGCATTCATTTAACGTAATATGGTGCCTAAAAATAGGTGAATAAATACAAAATCTAATAAAGAGGCAGCCTGAACTTGAAAAAAACTCATGTTACTTTAAGTAGGGTCTGGCAGCACTTAGCAATCGCTAATTCTGTTCATTTATCACAGGTGCTGCAAGCTGCACTGCCAACGCAGTAAGCTGCTCGCAGTCCATCACCATGCAGCGTGGCCTTTAAATAATACAAGAATATTTCACAGTCAGCTGTTTCCAGTGAAAAATCAGAAGCAACAAACCACTTCCTCAAGAATGAAACACAGGAGGATTCCTGGAGGTCTCTTCTGTAGCCTCCTTCCCAGCTTGTATTGCTTATCACCAGTAGAAATAAAATACTTGAAATATGGAAATCACTTGAGTAGGGTTGCAGAGTTTAAAGCTCACCGTTAACTTACAACATACTAGTCTCCTAGCAGCCTTACAGATCACTGTACCCAACTTAAAATGAAGAAAATCTCTAATTTAAAATGGAGAAAATTCTTTCATTCACCAAGCAAAAAATCCCCTCATTTATGAAACAACAAAACCTCCAGCTTTCAAAAGGACAGAGCTTGACAATTTCCACTCTTCATCTCCTCTAACTTCTCCCCTCATCCTGAGGACCAAATTGTTCGAGAGCTGCCGGTCCAGGCCCAGCTTGGTACAGGGTTCACTTGTGAAAATGCAAGTTCAGAGTCCTACAGAATCTGCTTTTCTGGCGACTTTCAGAGAAGTGTCCACCTACCCTTCATCCAGAGTCTGCCCTTTTCTCATTCTGAGAGTTTTTAAATGACTGGTACACGTTTTAAAGCTAATAAAAATGTAGTAAGTTGACTTTAGCAAGGATTGCCAATGATCTATATGCGATATTCAGCATCTCCAGAGCAAAAACAGGTTGGTACAGCTGTTACAGTTTTCTAAGGCCATGCAATTGGGTTACTCTGTTTCTCTTCAGAGAGTCCAAATGCAGAGAGCGGAGGCCAAATTGCACCCTGGAGGCGTTTGATTTGCTTCAAGGGACAAACTTGGCCAGGAATCTCTCAGGACAGCCTCCAAGTGCTCTAATGCTGCCTGCATTAGGCTCCATTCGCTCGTTTCTTTGTTTCCAGGATTAATTTTGTCCTCCTGCAGCTTCTCACCAGGCAGCCGCTGTGGATCCCACCCCGCTCCCTGCACGTCAGGCAGCGCCCCGGGGAGGCCACGACGTCCCCACCTCACCACGAGGCAACGCAACGAGGCGAAGGCCGTTCCATGCAGGCAAAGAGCGGCTAAGGGGAAGGATCCTACGGGTGCCCTTTCCAGCCTTCTTGTTTTGCCAAAAAAACCACAGAGATACAGTCAAAACTCCCAGGTCCTCAACGTGGCTTGTTGCTCTGTCCATCCCAGACATGGAGACCACGTTGTCCCCAGGCTGTCCTAATGTTTCTATCGCTGCCCCAACATTTCTATCGCTGCCCCCAGGTCAGCTCCCCGTTCCCATTGCTTAACAGTAAAGATAAATATCGTGCCCCCAAACACCTCCCATGTCTCCCCAACATTTCCAAGCAAGAGGCTATTCCATGAGGGCAGCTACATTCCATGAGCACCTCTACATCCATGGAGCATCCTCATCCAGCAGTGGGTCTGATTACTTGATACATAATAAATTATTCAAAAGCAACCTTTGAAGACATACAACCCCTAACACTTTAAAATTAAGACTAAATTCAATTTAGAAAAATTGTAAAACAGTTTCCCTGAAATTAATCTTAAATGAAGTTTCTTGCTTGGCCTCTCGCTCGCTGCAGATAATCAATCTCGACGCGGCTGCGAGAGAAACAGAGGCTACGGAAAGGGAAGGGAAATTAAAAGAGGACGCCGGGCCAGCAACATGAAAAGAGATATCTAATCATCAGCATTTTATTAGAAACAATTAACTAATATTCAATTAGTTGCGAGCCCTGAAGCAAAGTGACAGTTAGGAAAACAAAGAATGACCCCTGAACGAGGTGTTCGGATCCTAATAAATGGGAGATGATGGGAATCATTTATTGGTGCTTTACCCCTGGTCAGAGCCTTGGGGCAACTCACCCAGCGCGAGGCGATGGGACTGGCTGCTTGCCAACATTAACTGTAGTTATTACATTCATCCCATGCAGAACACATCCATCTCCTGCTCGGCCTTGACATCCCATTTATTCCAGGATTCATTTGTCATGTCCCCAATCACCAAAATGAATAGAAACTTCCCAGCGTGATGGATTGTGGTTCTAATTAGGACTCAAGAAAAGATTCACACTCAAGTAGAGCCCTTTTTCTTTTTCCTCTTCTTCTAATAAAACAGTATTCCCAGCCAACCGGGGGACAAATGTCCTTTGGTGGTTGTCCACTGTAGGTCAACCAGCCATAAAGAAGCAGTAGCCCTTCCAGGATGGATTTTTCCTCCCCTTACGACTACACATATTACTGCAGGAGGCAGCACAGCCCGCTCGCACGCCGCACACGAGCGCAAGGAATGCCAAACTTCAGGCAACATTTGTCACTTGTTTGTCCCAGAATTTCCCTTAACAAAACACAGATGAATACATTTCAGGAATTGCCACTGTGACCAGAACGAGGAGAGAGCTGTAACTTGCTTGACAACCATTAAAATTGTTCATTTAAAAAAAAAAACACACCTCATTTTTGTTCACCGAGTTAAATTTGATACCCACATTTTGAAGTACTGCACTGAGAGCAGCATCCTCTGACTCTAAACTAAGCATCAAGTATAATTTGTTGCGCTGCATGTCAGTCACCAACAGTATCAGAAGCACCACTGTGCCCTGATATAACAACTAAGAGATTTTAAAATGTGCTCTCTGATGTCTGCTCTCTCATATATCAACTTATGCTGTTAATAACTGTGATGTTAAAATTATGGTCTTCAATGCAATAAAAGATGCTATTCCTTCTCCTACCAGACCTCAGCTTGTTTTCTGTTCATTTCTATGTGTCTCTGCTCCAGACGAACACCAAACCGTGACACTACAAATCACTGGGAGTCAATGGAGCTCATGGAGGGCAGCACTAACAGGCAATAATTTTGTTTGAAACCTTTGCAAGTTGGGGTAGCAGCTCAGCTAGGGGCGAGTGAAGCAACAACAGCAATGCCACAAGCAGAGGAACTCACCAGCAAGGAGATTTATATCCACTGCAAAAGCACCCATTCTAACTTGCATTTAAAAGTCAGAAGAGAGGAGAACGCAGTTAAAACAGTGTTCAGGAATTTGCAGCTATATAACAATATCCAAAATTATTAAAATATTCTAAAAATATCTGCTGAAAAGGAGAAAAAAAGCAATACACGTGTTTGCATAGAGTGACTTACTACACTACCAGCAGCCTGCTACAAAATTCCTCATATTTAAGCTGAATATTCCTTCTGATTTATTTTACTGTTTGTACTACTTTCACATAGCAGAGCAGAACACTCCCATTAGAAATGACAGGGAGATTCCATAAAAAGTCTATTTTAAGGTGCAATATTTTAAAGATTTTTTTCATAGGGACCAGAACAATTTCTTTTGAACTTTCCTGGAAGAAAACATTTCAATTTACCCTGAAATGTAACTTGGAAACTTTAGAAGAGTTAAAAATTTAAAATAAGACTATATAACCAGGCCAAATATCACAATATCCTGGTCTTGTCCAGGAGTTCTGTGCCTCTGTAACACACAGCAATCCCTACCTCATCACTGCAGGACCTGCTAGACAATTAGTATTTGTACAAATGCTCCTCAATTGATTACAGAGAACAAAGCTCTAGTTCTCTGCCATTTACTGAGACCAAAATACTGAACAGCACTTTTCAGTTCGTTTTGAAAATAGTATAAAAATATTTCTCCGTTGTTAAAGACACTGGAACCTTCACAGCTACTAGTAAGTTACCAAAAATCTACCCTTCAGGATATTCAGAGAATACCACTCCTGCATAGTTTAAACGAGCACTATAAATTGTCATTTAAACTCATGATCATCTGAGATAAGGTTGGGAGAAGATCCAGAAAGAGCCTTTGAGTGTCAGATGAACATGGTGCGCATGAGAAAAAACGGACCCTTTCTTTTGTTTTCGACTAAAAATCCTTCAGGAAGAAGCTCGAAGCTTCCCTAATTCCTGACCTTTCATTCCGATGAAGAACAAGCGAGCCGCAATCTTCAGCGATAATTGATCGGTGTTTAAAGTGAACGAATTGTAGATTAATGCCATATACTGAGGCCAGGAAAGCAAGATCTTGAAGAGCACTCTGTGGAGCAGATCCCTCGCTTCCACACAGAGGGATAATTTAATCTTTGTCATTGGCCTGTCTCTGTCAAAGAGCACAATGGATAGTCTATTCGCAATTGATGACTATATAGAAATTAATATTAGTAAAAGGTGTCCATTTAGTGTCTCACCTTCTGCGCTAAAGGTGACATCCGTGATGGATGCGTCCCAAGACAATGGATTTATCTTTAAAATGGAGTAATTACACAGTGGATGCATGGGTGACATAATGACATTGTGGTTTTATATTAATAAAAGAAAGAAATATTCCTTCAAAAGAAGGGAAAAAAACACTAGCTAGCATGTTCACCTATGAGATGTTGGCTCTAACTGCAATAAGGACTTTTGAACTGCACAGCTGACATTAGTCCTGTACAATATATGTAATTTGTGAGCAGCATTCACACAACAGACCCCAGGTAGACCCCACGTCCCCACCTCCACCCTGTAGCCTTTTGAAGGGGTGACTCCACGTCAGAGGTGAAGCAGAGAGGGCTCAAGGTGGCAATGAGGTGCCCGGACTCCCAGCTCCATCATGCACCTTCTCCGTGCCGCTGTTTTTCCGTGGAACATCCCAGTGCTCCCTCTGCTGTCCTCAAAAGCCCAGCCCTGGCACAAGGGCCTTGGGGAGCATTGGCAGAACGAGCGGACACGGCGCTGAAGCCAGGGTTGTGTTCACTGACACCAGGCTCCCGAGGTGGTGTAAAAATCAGCGTAGTAAAACCCGAAATAAAGTAACTCAAAGAGAAAAAGGAAACTCCAAAACCAGATAATTTGGAGCTTAAACAGAAAGCCGAAATTGTAAATTGAAAGCAGCCCACTTTTTACAGAGGTCCCACAAATGCATAATTCGACTTAAAGCTTTTCATTTGCCCAACTTTATCACTATGAATAAGCTGCATATTGAAACAAGAATAAAACATATTTATACAGACTACAGGCTCCATCCAACCTCCTGTAACCTCTGGTACTTAAGGAGTGTAAAACACCCCTATCCCACAGAAAATAATGTATTTTTGGTCATTCCACTGCTTGACCCCTTAATGAAATGTCCCTTGAACAAGGACAGTTTCCACAAGAAGCCACTTTTTACAACGATATTGTGCATCCCTTCTCTAGGGAACTCCCCAGCACCTAAACTCTAAAAGCAGCTAAAAATACTAAATGCTTTCCATCTTCCAGGTTTCTATATAATCCACAGCTCTAGTTGCCTCAGGGATTTTAGGAGTTAGGCAGTGAGATGGGAGGGGACCATGAAAGACTAAATTAAGACGTGGCCCATAGTTTGAAGGCGCTTGAAGTCTCAATCTGAGAAAAGAACAAACATGGGCTCTGGCTTTCAAGCCATGATTCAAAACCATTCCTCCTCTTAATTTGGATTAATTTGCTGATCTATGCTTCATATACTTTCCTTTCAAGGCTGACTGTTAATTTAGCAAAGGACACATCTCCAGCTGCTCCAAGAGGAAACGTTCCCAGTACAAGTCACCTATTCGGCCACCTCTTCCCAGGTCACCTGGTCGAGAGCTAATGACTCAACCCAACCGCCCACTCAAGTCTCCCAACTCAACAGCACCCGAGTTTGCTCACGGGTTGTTTCTGCAACACCCTTCACTAAGAACACCACCAAACTACAGAGCAGCAGGGGCAGCAGCTCAATATTTCTTCAAACAAACTTCCATTTTCTTCATGCAAACAAATATTTAAGTAAAAATTGGAATATCATTTGCAGATGTCTCCCTTACTTCTGACACAATGCTAATCCTATTAACTGTGAATTCAACTAACTGCTAAGAAAGCGATTCAGGTTTTTAAAGACGACACTCAGCAATGGTAACTCTAGAAGAAATGAGGAAAAGACACTTCTGCCACTATTGTGAAGATTAGGAGCTACAAAATGCATCCAAATGGGGCAGATTGCACAGCTGCAAGCAATAACCCAGAAGACCATACCAAAGGTATACAACAGGCATCGCCTTATTTGAGGGAATAGATGAACATCTTATGAATTCTGGTTCGGATTACGCAGCTGCTGTTATGAAAGGGGTGCATCGTGGCCTAATGGTTCAGCAAATTCAGGAAAAACTGTGCCATTAAGGCAGGAGAGAGGAACAAAGCTCCACAGCAGGGAGAAAGCAACTTATCTGAAGCATCAACCAATGTCAGAGCCAGCCCAACTGCACGAAAACAGATGAAATCCTGAAATGGATTATTATACTTTTCTGAGTTTTGCCTCACTCCTATTTTGACCCCTTTAAGCATTCCAAGCAGAAGACACCATTTCCCTATCAGGACTGCAGATACTGCACTTTTTGCACCACCAGTTTATCTAGTGATCTGATTTGGTGGCCTGCAATGGTCAGTTTGTGTTTATGATGGCAGTTTGTTTGCAGGAAAATACAGAAACCAAATATATTTAAAATTAAATATAATATTCTGGATTTTAATGAATTAGCCTGTTTATTTACATGTCTTATTTAAATGTGTTTCTGCAGATGGTTCTGGTACAGCTGGCAGGAAGCAAAGGGCCTAGCAGACCTTGCCTTTCAGGCTATAAAATTTATGATTCATCCACAATCCAAATCAGCCTTGTTTTATCTGAAAAAATAAATATATCAAAACAGACTGGTCTGGAGCTCATCGTTTTACTGGATTTTATCCTTCTTCCCTCTGTAGAGGGAAAATTGGTACTGGAGCGCACCTTAAAACTAGGACCTCTTGGTCCTGGAGGGCGCTGACTCTGCTCCCTGAAGCTGGGCTGCAGAGCCCGGCGCCGCACTGGGATGTGCATCCCATGGGAAGGGGAAGGAGGTTTCTGCATCCCGAGAGCAGTGGCAGGGATCCCTCAAAGGATCTTCCTGGCAGCTGCACATGGCTGGTACCCACTGTGGCTTTACAGTCCAGTCCCTCACAGGGCTGCAAGGCGCTAAAGTAAACTGGGAATGGTTTCCACTCCTTGACCAGTGTGTCATCCACTGGTGATGGATGGTGAAAGGAGATTTAACACCCTGGAAAACCTGGGCTTGGCTCTCAGTTCTATTTTCAACCTAAAAATCAGACCCTGGGGAAAATATCATCCACTGATGAAGTTCCCCAGTCCTACCAAACTCCTCCTTTCAAAAGTTCCCGTAGTGCTGCCGTTATCACAAACTTTTGCCCCCCAGGAACTCTTCCCCTTTGAAAAAAGAAAACCCGGAGCGCTCCCAGGCTGGCTCCTATCTGATATTTCCTACATGCACATAAAGTGCCATCTGTGACACAGCAACGAGGGTCATGCAGAGGTCTTGGGCCATGCTGAACTAATTATCAAAAAGAAAAAAAATTGGCAAGAAAGCAGCACATGACAAGTTTATATATTGCAGAGATATCGTCCGCAGAACGCCGAGTTCAAGCAAACAGAAAAACTGTGACACATATAATCCATTAAAAAAACCCTTTTGTTATTTTTAAGTTTTCGTAAAGATTGCTTTCTTCCCTGTGTGGATATCACAGACTTTAGGGGCGCTGTGAGCTCAGGGGTTTAAACCCTTCCCTGGTGCTGGAAGATGCGGTCCCAGCGTGTCGGGCTCCGGAGCAGAATCCCCTGGAACTGCCCCTGCCTGCCCTGGCACAGGTGGGAGCAGGACACTGCCCTTTGTGCTCTGCCCAAGAAAAGCCAAGTCTGGCATCTTCGCTGTTTCTAAATAACAGCTTTATCACATTAGTTCCGCCTATTTCCACCAAAACTAAATCTTCTGACAATTCAAGGCTAGGTAAGGCAAAATCTTTTTGTCAAAAGACATGCTTTGGGGTACTTTCTTTGCTTTATTCACTTTAAAGGAATAGAATTTTTAGAAGGCCATAGACCATATGGTTTTTAGACCATACCAAAAGCCACAAGCCTGCCATGGGCTCCCTATGAGATGGAGCTGCCCAGCTCTGCTGTGGGGTCTTGGTGCTGATGTCTTCCTTGGAGGAAGGTCTTTGAGAAAGCTCAGGGGTTCAGTCAACCTTCTGATCTCTAAGTGTCAACATACGTCACACTGGAGATGTGTGAAAAACTAAGGTTCAAATTTGCTTTTTCAAGTCTTGTAAGCACCCTAGACATGACCTACACCAAAGCACCAGCTATATTCTGTAAAAATATATATTTTTACATATATTATATATATATATATATAAAAAAAAATACACACACACACACACGTGTGAGCAAGTACTTTCAGAGGCTGGAAGCTTAGACTGAGAACAAGCCATCGAGCCCATCTCAGAAGAGCTTATCAGGAATGAACTCTGCTCCTACAGACAACCATAAATATGGTGTAAACTGAAAAGTACTACATGGAACTAAAGGTGCCCAGGTGGATGAGAAGTGCCAGTTTCTTCTGCATTCTGCACTTTCTAAGAATTACAGCTGTTGTTGCTCTTAGTCATGAGCCACACAGTGCCATTCTCCCCCAGGTGAAATCATGTAAAACTGCCTATTTGATGAGGAACAGGCAGCTTGAAAACACAACACTAACTTTAGGGATAGATAGCGCGGCCTGAACACCAACATTGAAGATTTTAATTCCCAAGACAGACAACATTCCTATTTCTCAGGGAAAAGACAAACAAACAAACCAAAAAATCACGCCACTTTCAGTAAAAAGAAACTTAATTCAAAATTTAAAGCACTAGTTAAGCCGGACACACCAATCTCTTAAAATATGTTCTAGCTTTTCAACACAGATAGCCATGAAACTGTAAAGGCCCTAGCAGCTTTTCAGTTATACATTCTAAAAGCAGAAAGTGAACATTGTATGATGGAAGGAAAATAAGGTATTTTATATGGGACAGATGTTAAAACATTGCTTTTTGGCAGCCTTTTCCCCTGTGATCATGTTTGCTTTTATACCAAGAGTCAGGCAAGCTCGCCTCTCTGAATATTGCACAAAGCCCCTCCTAGGTCTATGGATACATCTGCCATCCAGAACAGTCAGCACCTCGGCAACTATCCATCCGAGTCATAAAAATTCACATATTTCACATTTTCAATCCTACCAGAACGTACAAGTTACATACAGATGGTTAGAAGAACCCAAGAAATGAGACGCCCGGGTCAATAAAGCATAAGGCCAACAAATCCCCGGAGAGGAACGTTTCTTTTCACCACTTCCATGATTTCCCTGTTCCTGAATGCGATTATGTGCATGATGTAAAGCCATACATAGATAAGAGCAGTAATAGTTGTAGAAAAATAATGCCAGCATGGCTGAGAGACATGAAGCGAGTGGACAGTCCCATTTACTTCCCAGTGTTGAGTTATCCCATAACTCAACAGAAGAGGGAAAGGGGGTATCCAGCTCCCAGGGAAACGTCTCTGGTAGGAGCTCATGTGAACCAGGTCATTGCCAGGATGGGGAACACACAAGGATTTACTCAGCATTGAAATATAAATGTGATTTACAGAAAGATGAACTATATATTCACTAATTTCACCAGAAAATACTGAGAGTCAATCAAAATGAATGATTGTATATGCACAGATATACATATGTGTGTCTCTATATATAGACACAGTGTGTGAGTCTATATGCATATATACACACACATATAAACATATATATATATATATATAAATGACTGAATTTCAACTGCACAGTACCGGGGCAGCTTGCTTCCTTAAACATCACGAGCGTTGATGTTTGAATATATAAAAATGCCATTTTTTCTGGGAGCCAGGGATCAGCCCCAGAGATGCAGATCCCAGCAGCCAGGAGTTAGTAGCATCTCAGATAAAAATAAAAGCTGTGTGTATATATTCCTTTGAAAGCTGCACTGGGAAAAGGAGATTTCTTTTCAAGGTGACCCCATAAAAAACAAAAATGTCTCCTCCAAGGACAAGGTGCCCAACCTTAAATTTTACTTGTTAATAAAAACTACTACAGGCTAAATATTGCTACCCGTTGGAGACAAACTGATGCATTGCAATTACCTGTGAGACATGGCCTGAACGTTATCCCAGTCACATCACCCGAATTCTATCACAGCCAAACCTGTTATTTCTGCTTTTCATTTAACTTCAATAAAGAATTAAAGCCATGAGCACACAAACACAGAAGTGTACTATTAAATCCACAAAATATTCCACTGATTTTCAGCAGAGTAACATCGTGTGCAAAGCTATAAAAATTGAATTAAGACAAATTTGAAGGGCGCTCTGTTTTCTGTTGTTTTAATTTCCATGTTTCATGTTTTTTCCAGAGGCTGGGTTTAGTCGATTGCACACAAGCTCTCGCCCAGCCTTGCCCTGTCAATCACCCCCCTGTACATTTTACTGCTCATTGATGCTTGCAGATCTTACAGTTTGCATTCTGCAAATGACAGAATATATGTGTGTTGAGCTTACAAAAATATGTCTTTCATTGGAATTTGCTCTAGTTAAATTGGAGATAGAGGTATTAGAGTTTCTGCTGGTGGTGTTTGCAGGCAGGGTAGGGACTGGGGGACACTAACAGGAAGCTGGTGGCAAGTCCTCTAACCATCACCTGGTGCCCAGCGATGGTTCCAATCCCTTCACTTCTTACTCAGTCATTAGTGTCTGCTTAAAACAACATCATGCTTCATTTTCCTGGTCAAAGCACCAGACTTGGGAGCTGGAAAACCAATTTTTGCTTTGATGTCTTCCCTTCAAAATGCACCTTGCACACAAAAAATGCCTGAATACTACGTAAATTGGGGCAGAGCTTGATAGTCCAGGAAAAGGTAAAATACTCCAGCTTGAGAAGGAGGAAAAACTATCAGTGAAATTACTAAATACAGCTGATCTCCTGTTAAATCCCTATGCAGTCATATTAGAACAAATACCCGATTAATTATATTCTTGGGCGCTGTGATCCAGAATACTTTATTTATCGCCTTAAAACGCATCTACTGCTAGACATCTAATGAGCAGTAGCTTTTCCTGGTAATACAGATAATCTCTTTTCTGAGAATTAGTTCCTGGAAAGTAGAACTGCACCTTTCCTCCAATTCCATTTTGTGCTTGCAATTCCCGGAGGAATGGGGGAACGGCTCACACGGAAGTGAGAGAAGAGGGAAAGGCAGATTAAGGATGTTACAGTAATATTCTTTTGTTCAACATCTGCATGCTAGGGGGATTACACAATCTTCAACAGATCAGCCAAAGAAGATTTGAAGCGACTAACGCTAAAACCTTCTGAGCAACCAAAATGCTCCTTCTTCCTCCCGACCCACGCTAACCTCCCTGCATCCACGCGGGGAAATACCCCAAATCCCACCTGGCTGGCGTGTCTTCTCCCACCTCCTTTAGCAAGTGCTCTACCTGGGGCTCGGAGGAGAGGTGGAGAAGGTCCAGGCTTGCAGTGTCATGGCTCACGTGGTAGAGAATCCCCTACGTGGGTAGCACCATAGTAAATCAGGCCACAAGACACCAGAGCGTCCACCCGAGACCCTGGCTCGCTGACCCAGTGCATTCTTCTCAAGGAGTCTGGCACTTCTTTAATTACGAGATATGTAAAAATGAAATGGAAACACGCCGCGCGTTTTTCTCTATGGCTGCTGAACTTTTCTTACAGGAAAAAAACATCTGGTTTTATTAAACTGTCTCTAGAAGGCATAAAATGTACAAGGCAGAGGTTGACAGTGTATTTCTAAATGCATATGAGTTAGCAGCTGAACAATCCTATAAAGTATGGATCAGCCATGTATACATATTGTACATACACGAGCAATGCCACACAAATAAAAACACAAATATGCAGCAAATAGATTTCCTCGTATTATGGATGTCTTTGAATTTTGTCAGCATGCCAATGATATCATAGTATTTCTATTGTAAATCTGGAACACTTAAAAAATGTCATTGGGCCCTATTTACTAAACAATTATGTGCCCTTTATGCTTCAAAAAATCAGGAATTTGCATGCTGACAATGGTTATGTAAATGCCCGGTTTGCAGAACCAGGTCCCGGAGGATTCCCTAGCTGAAAGCAAGTCTGCTTTCAAGGTTTCATCATGGTCCAAACCAGTGGTTCTTAAGACACCGGTTTTCAGTGACCCAGCGAACGCGCTAGTTGCTCGTTGCTGTTTGAAGAGCAGCCTCCGTGCGAGGGCTTCGTGCTTGCAGAGGGGTCCAGATCGCACGCCTGTTGCGACCCCTCACTCTGGGGAAAACTTTGCAATCTTGACTCAAAGGACTAAAACTCACGGCTTTGAGCAAGGATGGGAAGGCCTCACAAGGTCCCTTGCAACCCAAATTACTCATGACGCCGGGATCCTCCACAGTGCAGCCCTATGGATAAAGCAGGCACGATACAAAACACTTTTCTAATTCTGGCCTCGGCCTAGGAGGCTGGACCAGTTCAGACAGCGAGTCAAGCCTGCACATTTTACCCAGCCCAAAGGCTTAGAAGATGCAAGTTCCCCAGCCTGCTCCTCCATCCTTTAATTCAAGGGCAAGAACAACCAGGGCCCCCACCAGCCTGGGGTCCCTTGGACCAGCACAGAGCACATGAGCTCTCACACCAGCGTGTTCAAGTTCAAGAGGGGGGATTCATTGGCAGCGTGGGACAGGGACCACATTTTCAGATGTTTATGCTTATTATAAGACAGTAAGACACAAGTATTGAAAAGTTATCTGCTGGAAAACAACAACAACAAAATTTGGGAAACACATGTTTTAAAATCCATATTTAGAACAATAACTGAGCCCTAAAACAAGCTTGTGGCACCTCATTTAAGAAAGCAATCACTGCACATTTGCTTTCTTAACTGACCTGTATAAAATCTTCAAGTCTCCAACAAGACAATCAACAAGAGTCCTACCCTCTCGTTTGTGTCCTACCCATGCTCGCCTCCGAGCCAGGAACTAAGGGCTTCAACAAGGTACCTGCAACCAGAGAACGGGAGGCAACCGGCGCCCTGTCCCCCTGCACGGCAGCAATTTCTGCAGGACATGGAGGAAAAGCAATTTCATATAGGAGAATAACGCCAAACATTATGTCCCGGCTCCCAGGGCGAGCACCGATAACAATGCACATCCTTCCAGCCTTTCAAACGGTGGATGAGCAATTACAGAGTAAAATAACTTCTTTCATCAATAAACCCCCCTCAGCCCCGCCGCTTTCTTTGTGTAACTTATTTATAACATTAACGCCACCACACACACAGCCTTCTAGAGGAAATAATTGATCCCACTGGCCTGGATTGAAGCCACCTTCTCGCTGGCACCGACGAGCGTTTCATGCACATTATTTCCACGTGCAGCAGGCTGACGCCAGGGCACACGTGCAGGCTGGGGTGGGAGGTTCCCGTGCAAGAGAAAAACGAGACGGGGGCAGGAAAGTTATCAAACCACGTCAGGCTTCCTGATCTCCCTGCCACCTTTTGTGCTAGAAAAAAAAATAAACCTTCTCCTCAGTCACCATGTGCTACCAATCAGTTGGCCTAATTAATGGCAGACCATGGAGAACCTGAGAAGTGCTGGTTATCAGTAGAGGAAAGCAGCACGCCGGGGCTCCTGGAGGGTAGGGAGAGCAGGGACCTAGGCAGGGAGAGCCACGAATCCTGCTTGTCTTTCAGAGGGCTCAATGAGAAAAGGAGGGGGAAAAGAGGTGGAAAAGAGAAAGTAACACTAGTTTTGGCCTAAATGATGCCAGGACACCTGGAAAGGTGTGTTAGGAGATGGTGCGTGGAAGCAGGATGATGCTTCCACGGGGGTTTTCCTGGCAGTAGCTAATACAAAACATGTTAAAAGTTAATCCAAAGGTTCATTTAGGAGGTTGAAAATATACAGGGATAACATTGTATTTAATTTTTAATTATTCTGACAATGAGCACAACTGCCCCACAGTGTCAGTCTCCCCCAAAGCTCCGTTTGCAGATGGGTCCCAGCGAGCGTCAGAGCCTGAAGGATAACCCGCAGGTTGCACGAGGGGCTGTGCCCAGGTAGGCCAATCCCACCTTCACTAGCCAGACAGAGTTCTCAGCAAACACCAAAGTAAAAGCCACTTAATTAAAGCAGTTGTGTCCCATCATCCAGAATCTCAGCTTTATAAAGATTAAAATCAAATTAATGGAGTCTTACAGCTGATTTGGCTCCCCAGTTTAAGAGCAAAGCTAAGAGTCATCTTCTCTCCCTGTAAGAAAACGTGGTTTTCCCAGTTTCACCTTCTAAGCCTTCGGGAGAGAACCCCAACTCCCCAGCCCTGCACCGCCCCAGGCTGAGGA
>JAVCKT010026280.1:0-10345 GCA_032273925.1 Rhynchotus rufescens | reverse complement strand
GAATTTCTTTCCTACTTGAAAGACTTTGGCACTGGATTCAAGCCATACAATGCTGTTAGACTCAATTAACACTGGAAAAATTGTCCCATCCTCTCTCCAACATTATACTGAAAGAGTGAGTTTGGGTGAATTTTCTGTTTGTGTATTCAGCCTGCACTTGTCCCATGGATTGATGGCCTCCTTGCCAAGTGATATCAATCTGGGCTGAAGTACAGCTGCACTTTGTAACTGCTCAAGGGGCACAGAGGTATCAAGTGGTATCGTGTGGCTTGAAAGACTGTCGTTTATCTAAGGAAGTTTGTGGTCTGTTTGCTGTCACTTTGTCTGTGGGCTGCTGACTTTCCTTACCTTCACTATCATGTTGTCAGGCAAAGAGACCTCACACGTTAGGCCAGATAGCTTTTCCACATCCAGAGCTAACTTATTTACCTTCAGCTAGGAGGTCTGTGACTTGTGTTGCAGTCAGTAGGACAATTTTATTCAACATGTGTATAATCCCAAGCATTTTTGTATGCTGGCAGCTTATTGATATTTGTGAAAATTGCTATTTGAATCCTTTCTGAATATCTCTGTAAACAGAGGGTCATCCTTAGAGACATAGCAGATATGATCTTGTGCCATTTTTGTCCACCTTAGTGCAAAATAAGCAGTCTCACCTTTAACAGCTTATGGTATCTGAGCCAAGCCAGGTAGCTTCACAATGAAGTGGGTGAAAGGCATTCAGGTGACCTTTGGCCACGATCAAATTTTGGTCTGAAATAACTACATGCCTCTCCCTTTAGGAGAGCCATTGTTAAAGGTCAGATTAAGAAATATGCTTATTATTGAGTATTCGTCTCAACTGTTCTTCCCAGTGAATGCTAAGAGCAGGAAGTAGTCCAAAAAATAACTTCTTATGACAGGACTAGGAAATTAAGAATGGTGAATACATGAAGCACTTGTCACAATAAATAACTTAGAAGCTAGAGCACAGTTTCATGTCACAATCATTGAATCATTTTTATTAGAAGTCAAAGTAAACTCCCATATAATCTGTGAAGTATGTAAAGAGTTTAATTCATCCACTAAATCATGTGCTGGGAATACTTTGCCCAGATACTTCAGAGAAGTTTGCAAGTGTTAAAATCCATCCACAAGCTAAGCTGATCTCCAGAACATTTGGAGCTTCACCCTTCTCTGGAGCTCATGTTCCATGCAAGTGAATATCATGCCAATATGCTTCCCATTTCCTGGGGATTAAACTGCTATGTTTGATGATTCAGGACTTCCCAAAAAAAGCAACTCAGTCACTAATTCTATCTGAGGCAGCCTCTAGTGTCTCATAGGGCATGTCTTCTAATGTGCATGACAGTGATTCATGCTTTCAGAGCACAGGATCAGCTCTTTTATTTTTTTTTCCCCACAAACCTAATTAATAAAACAAATTTCTATTAATGGGTGTTGAAAGACTTCGGCTTTCCACCTACGCTCCCAAATGCTCTGCATTCCAGAGAGAATGAAAAATGGACCTGTGAATAAATACACGATGGGGGAGGAAAAGGGGATCAAATGCTGTATATAGATGGGGATGTAGTAGCTGTGAATTGATATGATGGAAGAATGTCCTGAATGAGGACGATTTCCTGACTAAAAATGCCTTGCTATAGTAATCTAATTTTAGATTTGACAAATGCTAATTTACATAGAAAGGTTTGGGCATGTGGAATTTCTGAGAGAAACTGAATTATCTTCTCTGGCCCTCATCTCAATCTCATGTTTAGCCTGGTAGTCTGATGGGCTGTAGTCTTGTAGTTATGCAAATAAGATCTTTGCCACTATGGCAGATGTGAAACTAGAGTTTACCATAGATCTGTGGAAACAACTGAGTTATTTTACCCCATCATCACTGCTTTGGACTTGTCTGTCCATCTATCTCATCTGTAGTATCACTATAGAACTAATTTTTTTTTATTAATGCTGAGAATTATCCTAAATTTACACCAAACACAATCATAACTCCCATTGACTTCTAGCAAGAAAAAAGTTGGTCCCACAGAGGATGAATATTCATGTAGTATTTGGAGATTACTCCACTCTTACACAGTATGGGAAGTCAGACCAACTCAAATCTGTGAGCGTGTCACTCAACCTGTGGCAGTTTGTAGAGAAATTGGAACCTACTTTGGTGCTTACTTGTGGCAAGAGCACATCAAGTCCTCCCTCCACTCACTCCCAGGGAATGTGTCAAGTCAGGGATACTAGGGTTTTCTTGCTGTCCTGCAACAATTCTGTGGCATTTGAAATCCAAGAGCTCCAATATCGAATGCCCTATCTGGCCACTAGATTTGAATCCTCTGTCATCAATCCCCAGCTTCGCATTTCCAAATTACTCTTGGAAAAATAAAGGCAGTCACAGAAATACCTTTGCCGAGACAGCACATCCCTGTTTATGTCTGAGCGACCGATCGGAATCTGGAGTCCCCAGCGATCAAAGTGCATATTCACAGAGATGAGCCCCACGTTGTGTTTGAAGTGAGGCAAGCACTTTGAAACAAAGATGAAGCAGGAATAAATCAAGATGAAGGATGTGGGGCATTAACTACTTTACATGAAATCCCTGCTGGAAAGGCATGGCTAGTGCTCTAGAGTTTTCCTTGGAGACTGCTCGGAAGTTGCATACTAGCCTATTTGTGGAAAGCTAAACAGTTCCCTTTTGTCCATGATGTGAACTGCTTCCCAGATAAACACTTTCCTCTTCCATTGAGGAAAAATGATACAGTTTGTGCAGGGCTCTAACACAAGGGACTACACAGCGCTGCCACTCAGCATCTCTGATGTTGCTGGTTCCTGTTGGCATCAAGCTTTGTTAAAGGCTGTAGTTCATATAAAGCCAACATCATTAAGAAAGGGCAAGGTTATTGAGTGAGACTGGAATAATCTTCAAGAGCTTAATAGGGTTGTGTGTGCACATCTTTATGTCTCTGTAGTCATTATGCATTTGGAATGTAAATCCCAATCCACGCTGGCTAAACAAGGTTCACATGGATCTCATAGACTTCTGTGGTATTGTCTCCTCCTGATTTCTGAAGGGAAAAGAAAACATTGCTGGCTGAAATATAGTCACGTGGTTCTTTGTACTAGGGGAGCAGTAAACCTCTGATAGTATAGTAGGTTTAGGTTGTAATATTGCCTGTGCTTGTGGCATTTTGAATCATTGCACAGGGAATTGAATTCTCAACATCCACAGAGTCAAGGTATCAAATTCCAGCATGAGGAAGATCCAGAAGACGCTGTATGAATTTCAGGGAGATCAGCCTAATGGTTGAAATTAGCTGTGCTAAGATTCAAGGCTGTTAATATCAGTACAGATATTGCTTTGCTGCAGTTACTGGATGGGTTTTCCCTGATTTCCCAGATCTTGGGCATACACACAGTTTTACTGAGTGCCTCCATCCTTCCTCCACTGTGCTGTCCAGGCTGAAGACCTTACCCCAGGAGTAGTGGTCAATCCACTCACTGAAATACAGTTAGTGGGTACAGTAGATCCATAGGTAGAGGGGGGGTTTTTAACCATTTTGCCACATTAAAGTCTCCAGGGGCTGTGAGTCAGCTCTAAGCATTTATTCTTATGGAAGACATGTGAGCCAAATGAATTGGGTTTTTTTTTTTTTTCATTAAAATTTGTTATGTGGGTAGCATCTCAACTATGAGGAGGCAATTTTACAGTGTGATGTGAGTGTATCTACCTGTTATACTCATATGGCCCCCTCCATTACTGAGTCTCTTAACCTTTACTGTGTTTCTTCTCATTGTTTTCCTGTGGAGTGGGGAGATATTCTCATCATATAGACAGAAAAAATGGAGTGTAAAAGGGTTTATGACTTCCCCCCAAATAATTGACTGCACAGCCAGCTTAACCTTAGTCAAAGTTTCAGCTGCTGGGCAATCCTTGTGCTCCTGGGATTTGATCAGATACACTCAGGACTATAGTAAGAGTTGCAGAGAGAGCTGTGCTGTGTTGCCCTGAATAAAGACTTGAGACACATTTCTGTCTCCGCGTAGCATGACATGGGTGTAAATTCAGTGCCCGAGACTCCTCAGTTCCTCTCGAAACTTTCTTGTAAAAATTTCCTCTGTGGAGCCCCTTCTAGTGAAAGCAGGAGATTTAAAATAACTTTCCTGGTTTGACTTTTACCTATCAATCTAGCAGTTATTGTACTCACACAGCTACCTGTGCAGGACTGAGCTTAACTGCCAGCACAGACAGCAACATCTGAAAATAAAATAAAAAGTCCAGGGCTTCCTATATCTGACACCTACATAAATTCAGCCCTACAGCACAGACAGCATACAAGAAACTGGAGATCCTTTGGGGCCCTTTTCACCAAGGCAGCATCCCCAACCTATGCTGTGAATGCAGCACTTCAAGTGGAAGGTGGTCTGGGATAGACAGGAGCCTTTGGGTATTAAATCTTACTGTGAAAGATGAAGTCTCTTATGGGAGAACTAGCAAGGAATGGTATTCACTGTGTAAAGAAGCAGTGGCAAACATTGAATGATGGCTACAAGCATGAAGTTTGAACTCTTGCTCCTCCAGATCCTTTGAAAATGAAGTGATCCTGTCAGGTTGGCAGGAGGGTGCGCTGGGCAAAGAAGACTTAATATAGAGAGAAACCCAGTAACTTTAAAATAGCAAGATTTTCTGAGAACTGAGCAGAGATTCCAAGATTAAAACCCAACTACCAGGAAGGGAACATTAGTTATCTTGTAATGTGAATGAAAGCACAGCACCACCTCAAAAGAAGTCCTAGATAGGTTACTCTCGTAATGTTCCAGCTTTGCATCCAGAGCGATAAGACTCTAACAAGGCTCCTAGAACCCTAGCCAAATACCAGGCATAGTTTAGATGAGAGCCTGTGACTCCCGTTAGAATTGTTCTAAGTGATATTACATGCTTTTCAGCAACTAGGAAGTGCTAGAAATGATAGACTGTGATACCCTCTCAAATAACTGGCACTTAGAAAAGTATTTCCAGACAAACAAGCAAATAAATAAATAAACACTGACTAAGAAAACATACACGCACATACAATGGAGGGAGGAGGCTTCCTAAGTGACATAATATGCTCTAGGGAAAGCAAAACAAGTGGTTTTGATTTTCCTGATGTTTCACTTATTGTTGCGTGGGATGCTCTTCACAGGAAGAGAGTGGAACTTGCTTGCTGGCTCTGTGTGTGTGTGTGTGTGTGTGTGTGTGCATAAACAGTTCACGTAGAAGTTAAGTTTGTTCAAGCATATACCAGGAGCCATTTATCATCCTCCTTCATAAAGCAACCTCAGTGAAGGTTTCAGCCCCTGCCAATCTCCACTCTCATTAATTATGTTCCCTGATGGATTAAATCTGCAGAGATTACACAAAAAGCACCTGAGCGTGTTGATATATCTCTGGAGTCCTGCCAGTGAAGTCAGTTGGCCTAATTCCTCTGATGGGCCAGCAGAAAGCCATCTGGCAGGCTATCATGGAAATTCCCTTCCACACCCCCATGTAGAGAGGGAAGACACTGTCATTGCCCCAAAGACCCATCACTTTCCTGCCTTTTTTTTTTTCCAGGAGAGGCTGTTGGTAGGAAACCTAGGTGGGCCTCCATGACTCCTGGTGGCCAAGGCTAGCTAGTTAGATCCTACCTAAAGAGGAAGGGAGGAGTGCCTTCAACAGACCCTCCTCCTCTTCCAGCTGCATTTTCAGCTGTGTTGGTTATTCCATGGAGAGGGGGGCACTCCCACCTCTCCTGCAAATCTGTAGCAGACCTCAGAGCAGGAGGCTGTGAAGGCTTTTGTTGTTGTACTGCTGAGTAGTGTCTCTGTGTGCTGGTGATCCTCTGCCCTGTACTCATGTGTTATCCTTTGTTGCCCTTAGAGCAGCAAGTGCTGAGTGTGTGCACAGTTCCTTTCTGGGGTTCTGCAGATGTTGAGGGGAACAGCAAGGAAGGGGAGACGTTTTTGCTTAAGAATAAACGAAGTGGTGTCTGGTTTTATTCCTTATCCTGCATAAATTTGTACCCATCTGCCTATGAGATGAGTTGTACTCATCTGCCTATGTCTCACAAGTGTCTCTCAAAAAGACTCCTGCTTTTGTCTCCTGATTAAAGTGTTAAGGAATGCCTGTAAGAGCCCTGTAGTTTTGCAATGTGAGCATCATTGCTAGCGTGCTGGGCAGTTCCTCTCCTACCAGAACTAGCACTGGATGAGGTGATGCAGCCCAGGAGAGGTGCTGCATTGTAGCAAGAGCCTTCCTGATTCAGCATGAGCAAGACCTGGGCACTATTACTTGTAACAAGCCCGTAATATATGTCCAAGTTCATTACAAGTCAAACCTCTTCTCATTTCTGTTTGTGACCTCACATGCTTTGCAGATATTTAAACTGCATTTCAAGATCTAGTCTCATATTTTTTTTAACAACCAAAAAAGGAGAATAAACAAATTTCTTTTCTTCCCTAAAGCTTCGCTACCAATATGCATGCTTCGTTAACAAAGAATTTTAATAGAAAGTGGATTTCTCATTCAGAAATGAGAAGCCGATGCAAGCAGTTTAATGGATATGAGTTAATATAGAATGGAAACCATGATAATATATAGCAAGAACTCACGTGAAATTAACTAACATTAGGTTTGATTAAAAAGCAGCACTAGGTATTAAAACAAGTGGAGTGTAGAGGAATAACTGTCCTGTCTCCGTCACATGTTCCTGGGGCTCTGTAGATGACGATGCAGCAAAAATACCCACAGGCCAGCTGAAGGATTGTCTGAACAGGATTCCTGACAACTGTATTGTTCTTTTCTTGGAAACACTCAAGCCTTGTGATAAAAAAGATGCAGATGGGCTGTAATAGTAATTTAGGAAATGGCAGACCAGTCTTGTGTTTCTTTTTTTAGCTCAGCAGCCATTAAGCAGATTAAATGCTTCACAACATCAGATAAAGAGAAGAGTGGATTCAGTGCAACAGAGATGTCAGGATCTTTTGCAGTCATGATCTTCTTATGGCTGTTTGGTTCCTCACTTCTGCCTGTTACTTGCTCTAAGTGGTCTCTGTCTCTCTTCTTCCAGAGATAGCAGCTGCTTATGTGTCTATCATATCTATTATGTGTCCACCTTGTCTTGCAAATGTAAGAGTCTGGATTCAACAAGGTACTTAAGGAGACAAGTTGCCATGCTTGTATAGATTTGTCATCCAACCAGTATCTCATCTCTGATTGGGCTCAACTTCAAAACATCAGAGGGAAGTACAGGAAACAATATGTGGCATATGTTGAATAATCTGTCTCTGGTTTAACTCTGAAGTCAATGAAAATATTTGTGCCAGCCGTTTGGTACCTTGCTCAGTTGATGTCTCTGTAGAGAGTTTGCCTTTAAGATGTGATGGAAAACGTGGCCTCCTGCAGATGTTCTTCTCTCCAGGGGATCCAGCAGAGAAAGGAAGCTAATTCCTAAAGGAGAAAATTTGGTAGCAGAATTCAATTTGAGTAGCAAAGAGTAAAATACAAACAACAGTTGTGTACTATCAGCAACTCCACAGAGGAATCAAAAGTGGTTTTTTTTTGTTTTTTTTCCTCAGTTTGTTTCTTAATCCTGAAACCTGTCTTAGTTATTAAAACTACTGGAATGGAACAAATTCATCTGCCCTTTCCTTTTTTAGGCTTAAACAGAAGTCAGAAATGGTAATAACATAGCATAAGACAGAAGAATAGCTATGCAGCTGAGTAGCAAGCCTGCCTTACATGTGCCTGGGTAGCTCAAGTTCCCCAAGGGCAACTACGGCGGTAGACAGTCAAAGAAGTGAGGAGCTCCAGCCACTTCAAGTGACAATAGGAAGAAAAAGAAAGATTTTTTTTTAAGCCCTTGTTCTGCTTTCTGTACTCTGACGTCTGAGTTCCTAACCACTGAAAAGAGTTAATGGCATTTGCTCACGATTTTCTGGTTTCTCATACATGGCACAAACCACTGTAAATAGGCTATACAATCAGAACAGCTTCCAAACCCATCCCGAAATTAAAACTTTGAAATGTTGGAATTAGACTCAGACTGAAAGAATCAGCATTGCAAATTGGGCAAATTTTATGTTTTTTGAAATCTCTTTAATGATAGAAGTTAATTCCCAGCACCTGAGTAATTCCATTGTGTATAATTAATGACATCACCTCAGACTAACACAGAAAGCCCTGAGATTTTATAAAGAGGATGCAGAGCTCACATTGCCCAATAATAAGTCTACCATTCTTCTTTAATAAAGTAATATATATGTGTCTATTAAAAATGCCATATTAAGGGGAAAGAACTGTATATATACTCTTGTTACTAATGGTTTTCAAGTAAAGACAGAAGAAATGTACAGAATAAAGCTTGAAAATATATACCAGTATAATAAAAATTCAAGCCTAAGGTCTTTTGTGGGGTAATCGCACCAGTTTAGATTCTTCAGAAAACTTGTACATTCTTGGCAAACTTGGGTAGAAGTCAGAATTTCCACTCTAGAAGAAATGCTGATTCTCCAACATTTGTTCCTGTCCAAAATCCAAGATGAAGGGAAGAAAAAATGAAAATTCATTAGACTCAAAAAATAATAGGGGGGAAAAAAAAAAAAAGGATGGAACAGTTCAGCATTATATGGGAATGCCTTTCAGTGGTATATGCTGTCATACAGGAGTTACAGTTTGAATGTTAAACAACTTCTCTCCTTTGTGTACTAGGCTTCCAGGAAAAAGACGTGGGTGTCCCAGGGCACCTATATAGCTCTTGTGTTGCACCAGCAAGCTTGATCAGAAAGACTGTATTGAACTGTGGCATAGGTGTTCTAGCCAAGGAGCTGTAAATGCAACTCCAGCAAGGCACTAAAGGGAGCTGCATTATGAATATTTTGACTAAACCAAACTCTGTGGATGGGAAATAACTTAGCAATAATCTGGTGTGGTGATGATAAGAAGGTGAAGAGTTAGGGAAATGGAGTTTGAGGGGACGCATTGAGCCTTCCTCTGTGCCACAAGAACCGGGAATAGTCTTATTTACTAATTAACGTGGAAGACGGGATGAAGATTGGACCTTCAGCCCGTCCTTCCCTCTGTGGGCACAGCTTGTCTTCAGAGGTTGGAGGGTGCAGCTTGTACAGCTTACATGAAACATGGGTGAACAAAGGATTATTCAGCTCAGGAATTGAAACAAGTCAAGAAGGGGAAGTAAGTTCAAAGCAAAGTGAAATGGAACATTTGGGGGATGTTTTTGAAGGCAGGGTTTGGTTTGGTTTTTTTTTTTTTTTTGTCACTTTTATTTATTAGTTGGATTTTTCACTTAAGTTAAGATCAGTCTTTAAACAAAAAAGGGCACTTTGTAGAGTTTAAGTCTTTGAAAACAGAAGAGTCAAAAAATGAAAAAAAAGCTTTGTTCAGGAAGTGCTGAAATGAAACATTTTGACTTTCTGAAATGAAAGACTTCATTTGAAAATGTGGAAATGGTGTGTGACAAATTCTCAGCTCTTCCTTCAGCAAATTCAACTATTCAGATTGCAAAAAATGTGTGTTCATTCTCCTGTGCCCCAGATCAGCTCAGTTTTTAATCAAATGATATAGACAATAGAACTGTTTTGCTCATATCTAACTTCCATTTTATAGTTTCTCTGCCTAGGAAGGAAAGCATCACCATCCAAGGGAATATCTCTACCTCACAAATTTCTCACTTACTCTATGCACAGAATTGAGCATTTGCTTATAAATATATGTTTTGAGGACCAAATTTGCTTTCAAACCAAGATCACAGTTATTAAACAGTAATGGTCCTTCCCAGAACAATACCCTGACATAGATACTAAGTGCAAAGATACCTTCCAAGCTCTGTGTGGACCTTAATGTAATTTAGCTACTTAACCTAATTTAGCTGCTTGTGGGCTGTAGTAGATTCCAGTACACAAATGGAAAAAAAAAATTGTTTCCAAATTATCTTAACTGTGGCAAACAGTCCTAAGTAAAATAAACTGATATGTTAGTTAAGGTCAATCACGACTTCTCTTGAAGAGCCAATGATTTCAAGTGTTGTGTTTTGCTGTATTTTGAGCCCAAATTCATCCTCAGTAATTTACAGCAGTTAGAGAAGCAGTTCAGATAACCTAACAGAGAGTGATTGGTCACTGAAGGAGAGTAGTTGGTATCTCCAGAGATCTGAGTGCTAGCATGAGACCAATAGTCAGCGGTCTGGGTTTATATCTTATTTCTTTGACTGTAGAGGAAACATAGGGTGACTCCGTTTTAAGCAGCTTGGCTAAACACCTGAAATGATATGGGAAGAATCCAGTCCTCTGATTTTTTCTTTGCTATGAATCT
>JAVCKT010026279.1:1018-11554 GCA_032273925.1 Rhynchotus rufescens | reverse complement strand
GTTAACGGTCGGGGGCGCGGAGGGCGCAGCCGTTAAACGGCCGCCGTTAAACGGCCGCCGCGCCCGCCTGCGGCCGCGGCCCCCGGCGAGGTGGCGCGGCCCGGATGCTGCTGGTCTATGTGATCCTGCTCTCGGCGCTCGTCGGCTCCTTCCTCACGCTCCTGCTCCAGCTCCTGCTGCTCTACAGGAAGAAGCCGGAGCCGCCCGGCGCGGCCCGAGCCGCCGGCGGCCTCGTCTACTCGCGCGTCGCCTCCGACTGCAGCCTCCGGAACTACCTGCAGGGCCCCGAGGCGGCGGGCGGCCCGGCCCCCTCGGAGCCGTCCCCGGCCGCGGCCGCCCCGGCGGAGCCTGGCACCAAAGCGCAGGAGCCCCCTGCGGCCCCCTCGTCCCCGGAGGAGACCTGCCACTTCCTCAATGCCATCTTCCTCTTCCTCTTCAGGGAGCTCAGGGACACGGCCTTGGTCAGGAACTGGGTCACCAAGAAGATCAAGGTGGAGTTCGAGGAGCTGCTGCAGACCAAGATGACGGGGAAGATGCTGGAGGGGCTCAGCCTCCGGGACGTCTGTCTGGGCGATGTCCTGCCCGTCTTCAAAACGGTCAAGCTCGTTCGGCCTGTGGTCTGCAACGAAGAGGGCTGCCCCGAGGAGCTGGCCTTCGAGGTTGACCTGGAGTACAACGGGGGCTTCCACTTGGCTATTGATGCCGACCTGGTCTTCGGCAAGTCAGCCTACCTCTTCGTCAAGATCTCCCGGGTGATGGGCAAGCTGAAGCTGGTCTTCACACGCCTGCCCTTCACCCACTGGTCCTTCTCTTTTATGGATGACCCGGTGATAGTCTTCGAAGTGAAGTCCCAGTTTGAAGGGAGGCCTATGCCCCAGCTCACTTCCATCATTGTGAACCAGTTCAAGAAAGTAATTAAGCGCAAACACACCCTACCCAATTATAAAATCAGGTAAGCAACATTGTCCCCATAGTGTTACTTTGGGAGGAATGAAGGAAAACTGCTGTCACATTCTTAAGAGACAAAAAGCATGTTGCTAGTAGATTTAAAAAAAAAAAAAAAAAATATTTCTACAGGTATATTTGCAGGTGTATAACAGAAGTATTTGTATATTATTCATCTGATATCAAAAGCAGATACCAGATATTACTTACTTCCCTGAAAGTAAGTGTGGCTTTCGATTTGTATTAGGTGAAGAAACTGATGCACAGTGGAGTTGAGTGCCATAAATTACATGTACCTGTATTACATATACCTGGGGGAAATAGTAGGTATCAAAAATTTCAGGAGCCTGTCAGGCATCCAGCAACAAGAGCATAATATTCCTTTGGAAAAGGAAGGAGCATGGCCTGCTGTGTGGGACAGCACGTGGGTTTGGGGTATTATTTTCCAAATCACTGCTGCTGATAAGAATAAGCCAAAGCCACAAGTTTTGTCTAAGGTAACTCATCTACAGAAGCTCTGCTTCTGCTAGTTGATATGAGGCAGGAATGAGCACTCTTTCTAGAAAGCATTTTTGAATCTCATGATAGATATTGTCTTCTGTCTTTCCAGTCTGATGTGTTTTTTTTCAAAGGCTTTTGGGAAATCTGCAAGTTTATAAGACTGTATTGCCATTGATATTCTTTTTTTCTCTTTTTTTCTGACTTTTTCCTTTTCTTAAGTAAGCTAGCACAACTCTTGTATTCATATGGACTTCCATATAAATTGCGCTATAAGTATTGCATATAATGCAATACTCTGATAAATCTGTATCCAAAGTAGCAAGAGGCATCATCTTTATGTGATTCTCCCCTGATTTTTGATAAATATATTGAATGTCCTCTCTGTATTTTCTTGCATTTCTCTTTCGTGTTTTGCTATTCTTAAGGTACCTTGTTCCTTTTCTCTCTTGTTCATTCTTTGTAGGTTGTATTAGTGTGTGTTAAGTAAGGATTTCTTTTTTGTTTGCCACCTTTTGCTGCAATGTCTTCTCCCTAAACTTATCCAGAGATGAGTAATTGAAGATGCTGATTTGGATTTTGAAGGATAATTGGCTTTGCAACAACATGATTATTAAAGTCTTTTCATCGTGTACTTCAGCAATCTAATTTGTATGAGATTGCCTGAAAGTGAATGTGAAAAGTATACAACCTTTGGAAAGGCTGAAAAGGGTCGTTTGTAACTTCTTAAAGCAATGTGGTGGTCGCTCCAGATCTTGAGGTTCTGAACTGCCCCCTAGAAGGCTCTGGGCAACAGGGAGGCTGTCAGGAGGGAGTTTGCTTCCATTTTTTTTCATGCTTTTGCAAAGAGCACAAAACTAGAAGCTGAGTAAAAGATCATAAAGGGTAGGCTGGTGTGGCACCATAATAGTGTCAGAATGAATATTTTCAGTAAATCTAAAAAGTCGAATAGGGCAAATGTTGTTTACACTCCTGAGTCTTTAGCATGCCTGTTTAAGCAGTGCTGAATCCTCTTCCCCTTTAGGCAGAGAAGGAAGATGCCGTCAGTCTTCCTTGGAGAGATGCTCCTCGACAGTAGGGCAGAGCCAGTGGATGTTCCATATATTTCTCAAGCTTTTTTGCACCAAAAAGAACAAGTTAGCCAGGTGTGAGCCATGGACTTGTTAAAGAAACTTAGAGACAAGAAGCCAGAAGGAAGGTAAAAAGGCAAGAAGTGTTTGGGGCAGAAATGAGTAGAAGATATTAAGAACAACATGAGAAGCACAAATCATTTTAGAACTAAGAAGAATTAACTTTTTATTAAGTTATCTGTAAGTTGTGGGGAGTTGAGAATTTGGGAATGCTTGAGAGAGAGTTATAGTGTCTTAGCTGTTTTTCATACCAGATAGTAGGTTTATTGTTCAGTGTGACAAGTGTCCAAAGTTGTCTACACTTGTTTATGTTACTTTCTAAGTTTTATGCTGTATTCTGAGCATGTAATTTTGACCTCTCTGTGTTGGTACAGGAGAGGGCAGGAGATTAAACTTGATGCATGTAAATGAAATTATTCTGAGGAGAGAGAATTGAGTCACTGGTGACCTAACTATTCTGAATTCTGTCTTTAACTCTTCCTGTATATATGTATATAGGAAATAGCCTTATATAAATCTTTTTAAACTTACGTTTCTTAGTTATCACTTCTGAATCCTTTAGCTGTCCACAGCTGCCCAAGAATTTGTTGGAGCACAGACTGAAAATAAATAATCTAGACTAGTGGATCTCAAAGAATTTTTATAGATTGTTGCACAGTGAAGCTTCATTAGAGCCTAGTAATAACAACACACATCTGTGTTATAGCACAGTTGAGAATTGAGGCAGCGTGGTATATACAGTGTGAAGAACTCCTCTGGAAAATTTAGCTCGTGCTTAAGATACACAGCTTGTTTTGTTAAGAATCAGTCTTGGGATGATGATATTTGAGGCTATGCTGATACATTCTTTAGCAAAGAATGTACAGGAAGAAGCTGGGCAAGTTTTACAATCTCTTAATAACCTTTATACTTTATATGCAGTTTAAGTTTCCCATCCACAGTGAATGAGCTTATCTACTCCCCATTTTTATTATGTCCTGTGTTTATTTAAGTGTACAAGTGTTTGCTTCCTTGTGTCATTCAAGACCCTTCTGATGTCTCTCCTCACTTGCTCAAGTAACTTTGTAAATAACCCTCTGAATAGCAGTCATTGTTGCTTGGAATCAAAAGCACTTGCAGTGCAACGAGTTCCCCTTTATACTTGCTCAAAAGATATCTTTCTTATCCTGCTAGTTTCCTGATTGAGGTCCACAAAGAAGTTTTATCTTGTTTCAAGTTGCCAAGGTATCATTAAAAATAAAAATATGCGATTTTCTTTCTTTTGTAATTTGATAACTCTTAGAGGATTATTACTTAGTAGCGAATGGCAGAAGAGAACTGTCAATAGTCAATCCTCATCCTTTTGTAACTAAGTTGGTGTAAAACAAGAGCTCTCCCCCATATTTTTATTTTTAAAAACTGCATAAAGAAATCATGTCGTGTCTTCATGCAGGTACTGTCTGTCTCTGCAGACAAGTAATTACACACATGCTTTTGTACTTTTTCCAGACATGAACAAAATTATATGCAACAAAACAATGATTAGTAAGACCATATATCATCATCTCTGTAATTCATTGCTAAGAGTGACTTTGTGCAACTTGCAGAACTGTAGCTTGAAAGTGGAAGAAGGCACCTTGCATTCTTGATGCACTGCAAGTGTCTGAGGGAAGGCAATGTAGAAAAAGTAAGTGCATTTTAAAATTAGTGTATTATGCACAGGTTTCTCCATGTGAACAGTCATGTAATAATGGAAAAGAAAGAGAGGGTGTGCTTTGTTAATGTCTAAATAAATTAGTAGTTTGTGTTTAGTGTAATAACATGTAATGTCTTTTTTAGGCACTTAAAAGCACTTATATCTGACAAAACATCTATTGAGATGCAATTGCTAGTCAGTGGAAGAGCAGCTATTTCATATATTAGAAATTGGCTAAGTGTGTGGAAGAGAAGTTGCTGGTGAAATACAATGAATCTAAGTTAAATATTAGTTATTGTTGATGCAGGATTTATTTATCTTTATCTGTGTTTTAAAATTTGCTGTCTTAGCACTTTTGTAGTAACTAGTTACTACTACTAGTTAGTTCTACTAATGTTTTGTTGCTAATTTTAACCTATTTTACTACTTATACTGCTTTGTAATAGAAACAAACAAAAAGTCTTGTGAAAATCCTGTGGTTTGCCAAAGAGAAGAAATTTCTTGTTCAGGTGTGGAGAAAGTCAAATCCATGTAATGTGCTCCGATATGCATGAGCTTTGATGCACTCTTGAGAAATTAGATAGTTGTGAGTTGATATTCTGCTGTTTTTTTGTTGTTTTTTAACCTAACCCCAGCCTCAGTTAAGTAAATGATACCCTCTAGTCTTTATTACACCAGCTATATGCAGTGTGTGATTCTATTTCAACCTAGCTTAACTTTTAAAAATTACATCCTTTTTTTCTCATTCTGAGATGAGTTGGCCAGTGCCTGAAGCTTGAGAATAGGTCTGGAAAGAGCTGACCTCTGTGTTGCTTGTTTGTGCTGCTGCTCCTGGTGTTTTGCCTTGCAACTGCTGTGTCTGCATGTCCCAGGACGTGTTGCTCTTGGGAACCAGCTTGGATCAGCCTTTTCTGTTCATGCAAACTGGCCTGACCCTGGATTTTTCATGTAGGTTTCTTTTACTAGATTGTGATGGTAGATACTAGTCAACAGCAGAGAGTTTGTTTAGCAGCTTGAATCCAAACTTTGTTTTTCTCATTGCATAATTTCAAAACAGTTCTTCAAAAGTGCTATCATAGACTTTTTCATATTGGCTATAACTTTCCGTATCTTCTCTTTTTAATGGCAGGATAAAGTGTTTAACATTTAAGCTGCAGTTACTACAGTTGCCAGGTGCTTTGTATTTATGGATACCAAGCAAGTACTCTTTTTATTTTTGTATCTTCTTACTTGCCTGTGTTGTCACAGGTGTCACATATTTACCTCTGTTCTCTAGTGAACTAACCTTGTTCATTGACCTGATACTTAGCGGCTAATTGGTGGCAACTTTGATTTTTTTTTTTTACTTTTTTTTCCTATCACTTCAAGTATGTAAATACAATGATTAAGCAATGTTTTCTAGCACTGTTTCGGTGTGTATTCCTAACAGCTGCAGTTCTGTTGTTCTGAGTTGATTCTGATTTCTCTTTGTGTAGGTTTGAGAGTCAGCTTTGTTTTCTTGTGCTTTCTAAACAATCGGAATATGCTTTGCCATAGTGAAGTCACAAAGCCCTTCCTGTGTATGTAAAAGGGGGTGGGAGGAGTATTTGCAGGCAGATCTTCCTCCAAAATGTCATTGCTCTGTTATTTTTCCAGCAACTATGCTAAAAATTTGAAGGCAGCTGTATGATTTTTTTTTATTTTACCGTCTTACAAGTTCATCCATTTAGATTCTAAGCAGATTAGGTGCTGCCTAAGCAGTGACTTCTGTATGTTTTTGTGGGGGCTTGATTTCTCAGTATATTACAATAAAAATAGGCAATAGCTTTCTGTGTGTATTAGTATCTTTGAGAAACCATATTTTGCTTTGTTCTAATGCATTTTATCACAGACAGGAATATTTCTCTTTCTTCAGACACCATCTCACTAGGGATTACCTCAGGATGGATGTCTAGAGACCCTTTCCAACAAGCATCATCACACAGACAGATCATTTTCAGTGTTGTTAGTTATGTTAACCAGCTTAATGCTTTATTTTGAAACAAATGCTGTCATGAGGTTTACTGGAAAAATGGTGATGTGAGCAAAACCATTAGGCAAGCTTCTCTTAAATTACTGCTACAGAAGGCCATCTGAGTTGCATAGCAATTTCTTCCTTATGGCAAAACTTAAGCCAAGAAATAACATAAGTAGCTATTGATTTGAACTATTTCCTATAATAGCAATGATTTCATAAGATAGAAGGTCTTGTAAAGAGTATCAATTTAAAATATATATATTATTCATAAGAGACTAAGATTATGAGCATTTGTGACTTCAGAAGTCAGATCCAAGAAACCTAGTATTGCTACAGCTGTTGCAAAAGAAGTGGGTATGGATATATATATAGTTTTTTTTCTTTGATTAGATTGCACTTGTATTCAACATCAACTTCTTGCTAGTTAATCTGTAAGACATATTCGAATTTTTTTCTTCTTGCTGTTATGCTGATATGAAAAATAGGGAAAAAAGCCTCATTTTCTTGTGGCTTTGCCTACTGTAGATGTAAAAAACTTACAATATTTGGAAAGAGAAAAGGTAATGAGTCTTTTTCCTACTGTGCGAAAACTGATGGTAAAGAAATGTTGATACTTGCACGATACTTTAGATTGTTCCAGAGTTAATGTCCCGAGTGGAATCAGTAGAGAGATTTCTGTTACTGGCTAAGCAGTGATAACTAAAGTCACTAGATCTGTCTGTACATGTGTTTCGTATTTGGAAGATTATCTTCATAATGCACGGACAAATAAGTTCTATTCATAAAGGATTTAGATAAATGGATCTGTAAGCAACTTGACATATAGAAAATAAAACTAAACCCACAGACTTTTTTTTTTTCCTGAGGATTCTGCCTGCATAGAAGGGAACATTTTTAGTCTATTTTTGGAATTTGTCTATCTCAGATTGTCCCTTTCATTGTGTCTGGGGGGTTACTAAATACAGGCTCCTTCAGATTAAGTGCAAGTCTTATGTAGATGTTGCTAAGACTATTGCTTCTGGAAGGTGTTTTGAAACCTTGTATGCCTTTTTTTCTTTTTTTTTTTTCCATCCCCAAGGTCTTAAGCTCTTTTGTACTTGAAAGTAAAATAATGTGCATCTTTTTTGACTAGTCATAGGAAAGGATCTTCTCTTTTATTCCAAAGAGCACAACTGTCTAGTAGAAAGTATCCAGTAAATAGTCAGTATTTAAGAAATGTGACTTAATAGTGAAAGAAAGTTTCAAACTGATTTCTCTATGGAAACGGTTCCTTCAAGATTGAAGTAGTAACATGGGACTCATCTGAGTAGAGTTAGTGACAAAGCTGGATGACCAGAGATATAACTGGGAACAAAACATCTTAATTTATATGGATGAAGAAATAAAAGCTTAATTTTGGTGATTATTCTGTTTTTGATGCACATGGTGATCCAATAACGTTTAGTGTTAATTGTCCTGATGGGAAAATAAAGCCTCAAACATCTCTTACTTGAAACAGGATATAAAAGATTCTTTGTGCAGTTAAAATGAGAAGAAAATTACTTCTTTAGTTTAAATCCTTTGCCATTTTAGATTTAAAATACTTACTTTTAGTTCTGCAGTGACAATGTTGGTTGTGAGTGAAGGCTCTGAAAAAATCTCATAAAATTTATTTTCCACTTCTAGCATTCTGCATGTGCTAGCAGTGTGAGCAGAGACCTTGGATTTCTGTTCTCCTAAACTCTGATATCAAATGTTTAAGCTGATCTTGTTGCTTGGTGAGAACAAAAACTTTGCAGAGGTTAGAAAAATGACTTCTGTGTATCATTTAATTATCTTTCAATACTTTTAAATAAAAGTCCAAAATAATAATAATCTTTATCTTTTGGAAAAGTAGCTTAATTCAAAGTAAATGCAGGACTCTTACGATTTACTCTCTTGTGTAACTGCGGATGTCTAGTAAATATCTGGATTTGAATCCGAGTCCACCTCTAAAGCTAGAGATAGGTAGATACTTTCAAATGCTGATGTCTGACTGTTCTGAATTGCCTAAGCTGCTTAGTGACCATTAGCCTCTGTGAGAAGGTGTTGGAACTCTAATATTTCCCTACTTGTCACATAAATCTGGACATTGATTTTTCTGAAGAAAGCCTTGAAGATTTCAGAGTAGATGCATAGGGCATTTTGTTTTGTAAAAATTAATAGCTTTTTTTTGATGTAGTAACAATAAGATTGTCTTATATAAAGTATTTTATGTATACATATAAAAATATATTTCAGCTCCTTTGCTAATAAGTGACTTGTGGTCTTGAAGCAGCCTGGGTGAGGACAGTGTGTTTGAGTAGTCAGTGATACAGCGGTGTGGAGGTAGCATCAATGGGAATCTTAGTCTGGAGCTGCCAGTTTGGGCCTTGTAGCTAATCCTTCCTTGCTGCAGGGTAACTCTGGTGAGCTACTTATTCTACATTCCTGCAGAAATTGCCTGAATTCGCCTGGTGTATGTCTGTGGTGTCAGCCACACTTGTTTGATTTAAAACTATTTCAATATTGGATCATTCTTGATATCATTTTCAGAATAATAGAAGAATGCTAATTGTATCAAAAGTTTACATGTAAACTTTATCTAACATGAGTATGGAGGGAAAATAATACCTACCTGTATGGTACAAAAACCTATGTGAAATATCAAACTGCCTTTGTCAAAAAGAAAATAATGATCCAGTACTCTAACTGATAGATGAGAGCAATTAGCTTACTGAGCAAGCTTCATATAATTATACATTTAAGAGAGACCGCTGCTAGCACAGCATTCCTTTATGTTTTGATGTTATGAGCATTGTTATGCAAACACCCTTTTTGGAGGAAATATATAGAAGTATTATCTATTTTTATTCAAGTACTGGGATCTGTGTTTTTATAATGTCACAAGATCATGTTTTGATTGCCAGTGTCACTGAAATAAGGAAACTAATGCTGATAAGTACCCGATGTCACATACATAACATGCTTTAAAAGACGATAAAACTTTTGTTGTCTTGTTGAAATTACAGAAATATTTTAAATGCAAGCCATTGTGTAGGAAGAACTATAAGAGCTTTTTATGTAAGTGTCACTTGCATAGTAAATGAATTAAGATGTTATTCCTGATTGCCTAAACTAAAATAGGCACCATGGTCTTGTGGCAATATTGCAGAAGACTTCATAGAATTGTGTAAATCACTGCAGTAATTGATCTGACTTGGCTAATGATTCTGAAGTAGCTAAACAGTGAAAGTGGAGTATAGCTCTGAAAACTTCTCGAGAGTTTGTTTTTCAGAGCAACTCTGCATACTGCTTCAAAAAAAAAAAAAGCTTATGGCAGTATTATAGAATAAACAAAAAATGAAAAAATAAATATACTGTTGCCAAGTGGAGTATAAGCGGAGGTGGAATGAGAGTAGCACTGTTAGTCAGCAGTATTGATTTAAAACAGGGCTATGGAAACTCACATTTTTCCATCTTTCTGAAAGGAGCAAAAATTAGAAGAATACCTAGATTTGTTGTGTTTATCATTATTAAGATTATGGTTGATTATTGTTGTTATAGTAACCTGAGCAGCTGCTGGTTTTAAATGCATTCACAAGTTACAACTGTGCAACTTTCCCTTGGTGACTTTGTAGCGTTTGGGAAGTGCAGGAAGTTCTTCCTACTAATTCATCTTTCACTCCTTCCCTGTGTTTGGTTGAAAGCAGCGGTGCCCTTCACCTGGTTTGTGCTGAGTTTCTGCATTATTTAGTCCTGTATATTTACAGCACATACCCTTTAATAAAATGCCATGCCTCATGAATGGAGACAACTTTTTCATCCTCCCCACCATTGCAGCCTGAGTAGCTGGAATACTCGTGAGGCAGATCCTCCATTGTTACTATTTACAGTATGATTTACAGTATGATATTTTAAGGTGATCCATCACTCCTCTCAGCTTTGAAAAATGCTAGACCTAGTCTTGAGAGTAGGCTCAAACGTTGTGAAAGGCTTCAGGGTGTGAATTGCCTCTTCTTCTGTGTCCTCAAAAGTGATAAATATAAATTGGGGAGAGATTTCTGTAGTATGTGTGAAATCTGTAATGTCTGGAGTTCAGATTAGATAAAAATGTTTTTCCTTTTGGTTTGGCACTGCCTTTGTTCAGGAGTGACAGACAGTGGGTTTTGGATTCTCCAAAAGCTGCCTGAGAAGCTACTATTAATTTTCCTGTAGATGTAGCCCAGTGTTTAGAGCAGAGGATAAAATATTTTCAGCTTCTGTGTGGTACAAACCAAATTTTATTTCAATTC
>JAVCKT010026278.1:7147-20742 GCA_032273925.1 Rhynchotus rufescens | reverse complement strand
TGTTTGTATTTGTCTCCTATCCTCTCCTCTGCTCTCATCTCCTCTCCTCTCCTCTCCTCTCCTCTCCTCTCCTCTCCTCTCCTCTCCTCTCCTCTCCTATCCTCTCCTCTCCTCTCCTCTCCTCTCCTCTCCTCTCCTCTCCTCTCCTCTCCTCTCCTCTCCTCTCCTCTTTTTCTCCAGGCATCCTGGAACACCTTTCAACTTCAAGGCTTTTACACCAATATAAACCAGATCCAGAGCAGACTCCCTTCCCCCATCCCCCTCCATCCTCAGATCTGAACTTAAAACATATATCATAGATCAGTTTTCATCCAGCGAATTTAGGCATAGTCCTCAACCTGTATTTTCAAAGACATTCTAGGCTGGAGTCTGCAATATTTAATCCAGTCAGCTATTAAATGTCCTCCGGCTTGAATCAAGAATTTAAACAGGCATCTGTGCTGGGGATAATGACAGTAAAAGCAGTTTGGGATATAGTGCGTGTGGCAGAGCTGAGGGAAATGACAGGAGGACAAAGATTATGCCTTTGATTTGGAAAATTCCTGGGTTTCAGGAGTTCTGCTGGAGTATTGGTGGGGGGATAACATGAAAGAAACGCCTTTGCTCAAAGGCAGGGCTTAATGGGGAAAAATGGTCCTATTAATACTTGACAGTGCCTGACACTCTCCTTTCTTCTGCTGTAATGTGACACCCATGCTCCTTGGCTCGGGCCAGGCCCTGTGCAGGCTCCCTGTTTTCCGCTTCCCGTTCCCCTTTTCTCATTTCCCACTGCCCACAGGGGACCCTGGGATGTTCCCTTTCCCCAGACTGCCTGCCTCTTCCCTCGTCACTTCTTGAAACTTGGCATTGTAGGGATGGTGGAACCCCATGGGTATTCTAGGCAGAGAGGGATTTTTTTTCCACCTTTTCCTCCCTCAACCAGACAGTTGATAGTTCAAACTAGCTTTAAAGATGAATGTAGGGACTGGGTGGGTTCCTAAAATCCTGCAAGGCTTGAATCCAAAGATGAGAAGAACAGGGTGTGGGGAAGAGGCTCCATTTTGATTTGATGAAGCACATGTCAGATTCTGCGGTTCAGACAATTAAAACTCGTTTCTGATCAAAGGGCTCCATAAATCACTAGGAGAAATGAGCTGGCCAGAGTCTGTGAGAGCAAGCGAGCGGCAGTTTCCTGTCCCCATCTTTTGGAAAGTGTCATCCATTCTTGCTGCCTCTGAGATGTCTCACTGAAGTGGATTTTCCCCTTTCCTTTATGAGGGTTTGCTTTATTTATGAAGCCATTTCATCAGGAGAAGAAAAAAAAAAAGAAGAGAAAGAGAGAGAGAGAAGAAGAAGTTCATGACCACGTTTGGCTATCTCAAGTGCAGAGATACTATTACAAAAAAGTGATGAAAGCTGAGCAAATAGAGACAGAAGTTATTTCCCTGAGTGGAGCCAGGAGCTGCTGCAGCTCTATGTACATCACCTGCCATTTGTGGCACTCTGGGGTGGCAGACACTGTCCCTCCGTTCAACAGTACTAATGCCACAGTTGGTGTATTAGAGGACTTTACAGTTGCAGGGGCTGCTCTTTGATACCAGAGTTTAGGGGAGTCTCAAGGTGCTTGTCCAAATAGAGTGCTTTTTGGTGTGATTTATGGCAAAAGGCTCCTTTCTGACACTTCCAGATGCCAAAGTTTTCACCTTGCAGAAAACGTGCTTGCATGAGCCAGAGTGAGTTTGTGCTTGCTCTTTAAAGTAGCTGCTCTGGGGTAATCAGATGGGGACACAAGCCCAGCAAGCAGTGGTTTCTTAAAATCTGAAAATGGTTTTATGGTTTCTACCATAGTTTCGGCAATAGTTTCTGCCTCCCTCCAGCATCAGGAAATTCATGGATACATGCTGAATCCATCCTATCCCTGTGAAGGTTGCAGGGTACTTCTCCTGCCTCTTGCTTCTGAATCATTCCTTTAGGTTTTTATCCTGCACTTAGGTCTGACTTTTAACCTTTCTCTGCCCAGGTCATCATATGGCCAGCAATGTCATCCTGAGTCTCTGGATGTGGAAATCCTTTTAATATAAATAATTGTTTTAAGGTAAGTAATCCCTTTAATGCAAGAGTTATCTCTTGATAAAAGACAATTAGGGAGTGAGAATTTGAGACTGGGAAACACAGGAGGACACATGGAATCAAGGCACACCATTTACCATGAAGTCTCCCAGACTAGGGCGACAAGCTTGGGATTTTCTTGCCAGACATGACTTTCAGATAAACCATCAATAGCCCACAGAGCACAAAAAGAGTATCCAATAATAGTGGAATGGGATGGGTGTTATCCAAAGAAGTAGTGGAAACCTTTCTAACACATGTTTCTCAGTGGATGGTGGAGCCCAGTCTGCATTCCTGATTCTCATGAACAGCAGGAAATAAAACCAAAAATGGATCAAAATTCACTATGTGGTTGCTTCTTCTTTGCATTTCTTGGCAGGTAGACTCATGTATTTACTGTCTCAAAGAGACAGCAAGAGTTTTCCCTATGAAATTATTATTTTTTCCCTCCCAAAGCGGATGCACCAGTAAAACTAACTAAGATTAGGTGAGAAGAAGAACGTCCCCATGCAGGTTAGCATTGCAGTAGCAGTTGGCATCTGACCACTTTCCCTCTGGAATGTCTTTGTGAAGACAGGAAGGCTGATGTGTTTGTGATTTTTCATGGCTTCATTGAATTATTCCACATGAAACCGAAACAGCAAACAAACAGAGAGAGGAAGGAAATAGAGAGAGAAAAGGCAATAAAGACATAAAAAAAAAAAAAAAAAAAAAAAAAAAAAAAAAAGAGAGAGAGAAAGAGAGACAGTGAGAAAGAGAAGCAAAAGGAAAGAGGGAAGGAAGAGAAAGTATCTACTTTAAAATATTTTTTCCTAAGCACGTAGTCAGAAGTCTGTATATAGAGAAGTGCATGGTTGTCAGTAATTATATAAAAATATTCCAACGAATTTTGTCATCTTTGTGTAAGGTTAATGTGGAGGGGAAAATAATGCTGTACTTATACCTACATCTTTTCATTGAGTAAGTATATCTGGTTTTTGTAGATGATAAATGGACCAAACCTGCTTTTTGTTGGTTTGTGCAGAACTGATCTGCATGCTCCGAACCCTAACTATGGGGCAAAAGGAAAGTAAATATATCTAACATTGGAAGTTTGACACTCTTTTCTTTTAAAGAAAGGCAATCTTGCCTCTCTCTCATGCCCTGTGTTGGCCAACCATATCGAAAGACTTAAGACTGCCTTTGTCCTGCTGCATGCATATTTTCCATGGAATGAAAAGAAACTTCCCCAAACTTCAAAACTATCAGATGTTTAGCATCTGAAGGATATTCATCTTTAGGAGCAAGGCCAAAAAGTCAATAAAAATTTAATTATTTCTGAAACATATGGGAGCACTTACAAGACCAAAAATGTGATACTGTGTATTGGTATTGGGAGGAAACTCAACAATATACTTTCATATTCGCTGATCAAGAGAGTGAGCCCCCCAAAAGGCAACATAAGCCACTTGATTTGTAATTAATCCTGACATATCTTTTAAAATTAACATTTAGACAGGTACGCAACCAGGAAGGGTTTACCCTGTAATGATAGCTTGGTGCTGAACTTCTATATGCAGGAAAAAACATGTGTTTATCATTTCTTTGTAAAGTCAACAGGAAAAGGAATATTTGTATTGATAAGATTCTTGCTGTCTGAAATGAGTTATCTCCCTTTGCATATGTGGGTATGGGAAGAGAGCAAAAAAAATCCCAAGCATCTTCTGAAGAGACTGAATAGAAATCCCCAAAGCTGAAGTTAAAAATAGCTTCAGTGTATCAATTATTAGAAATGTCAAGCAGAAGGATTTTCCATCTGATGAGGAGTTCTTCTCTTGATTTCTCATCCAATAGCAATGAATTAGGCTGTCAGTGAGTTATTTTAGCATATTCTAATAGACATTAGTTAAAAGTAAATTTGATCTGCTATATGTAGGACATGGACATATAACAGTCAGAAGTCTGCTGATATTGTCATGTTGGTCATGAAAAACTTGCCATTATACCAGTTTTAGACAGCGACAATTTCAAATGTGATATCACTGTTTCTGATGACACGTATCTGAAATAAAGCCACACATCCATGCCATCACACTTGATCAGAAGAATAACAATATAAGTCATCTAAAATAATATACATATAAATCACATACTACTTGTCTATCTACTCTCAACACATTTCTTCTTTCAAACACTTACTTCTTCTTAACCTCCTTTGCTGATCTTGCAAGCACTCTGATCACTAGTCTCTTTTTTTTTTTCTTTTTTTGTAGGTCAACTTATTCCTGACTGTATGTATATATAAATCTCTCTATTCATTTTCTTGTTTTTTTTTTTTTTTCTATCCCAACATAGAACAGCACATAAAGCATAGTTCTGAAAAATAATCCTGGAGTATAGCTAGATTTAAGTTCAGTGAAGATTTAAGTTAGATTTAAGTTCAGCTAGATTTAAGTGGCAGTGAAAACCATAGTTTTCCAATTTTCATCCAAATACAACATTTGCTTCTAGTATTGGCAGATCCTGAATAGCAGATATTCAAACTGTGATGTCTATCTGGAAAAGACATTGGCTACTAACTTGTTACTAACTTTGGCTTTATAGGGCTTTGTTAGTCTCTTAAGGATGAAAAATAAACTTTTTTTTTTTTTTTTTTTTTACATGCACCATTACTCCCTCCTTTTCCCCTATCCTGAATTCGCCCCGTGATAGAGTACAATTTAGAGGATTTATTGGGATTAATTTGTGATCCCTTACCTCACTCATACACAGATTGGTCATTATCAAGTAATACAGGCATCCAAAATGAATGCCAATATCATCATTATAATCTACCATAAGGTTATGCATGTCCTGTGCCCTATAAGGGCAGAAAAAATAGAAAGCCTACCCTCACAGCAGTCAGGAAAATCAGACAGTCCAAGTGTGATTTAAAGCTGTAACCTAGATTACCTGCAAAACATGAACAAGTTCTTAGGAATTAACGATACAACTATCTTACAGGATGGCTTACTTCATTAACCTCTAAGTATTCTGAGTATCTCAGATGGAAGATGTTATCCAAGTACAAAGTACTTCATTATGTATTCTAAAGTATAACATTATATATACCATATATCTTGACTGCATACATTTTCTCTCTGTAGAATACATATACACCTAAAGTACTGGTTATATTCCCATTGCTGTACTACATGAAGATGATTTAAACCAGGCAGGTTTAATAAAAATTCACAGCAGAGCATGGAAAAGAGTGTGTTTGTGCCATTCTGAATATTTGCTTTTAATTTAATTATCTTGAATTAAAGAATTCAAGCAAACTAGATAATTCTATATTAATATCAAATTCGCATTAGAAAATATATTTTTCCTCTAAAAGTTGTGATATTTTGTCCCATGGTGGCTAATGGAGATGTTAATGGAGTAAGCAGTTACAGGGAGCAGAGGTCCCAGAACTGCCTGCAGTATTTTTTATTTTTTTAAGAAGTATTAATATCTACAAGCAGTGGCAAGCTTTTGGCAAGGCAGAATGTGTTTCCAGTGTAACTGAAGAAAAAGGATTCACAAAGTAGAATGTGATTTGTAGAGAGAATTTTTTACCACATACTGCCAGTAATAATATGTCTTCCAGTCATTGCATGAAGTGAATAATTTTTTGCAAATTGTGATGTAGCAAGGGAGACTGTAATCTCTTTAACTTCTTTCCAAGAGAAGAAGAATATGGGCAGTATGATTCAGTTTGCAACATTGCACCTAATTGTCCACAAAATTAATTTTAAATTAACCATTACTTTTTAATTAATTAAGTCATTTGTTTTGGGAAATCCTCAATAATTCAATGACGTAATATTTGTATAACTTTCTAGACTGGACATTTTGCAGCCTCATCAACTGTACTGAATTTACCTTTTCCAGTGCAGATTATAGATCTCACAGCTGTATTAACAGAAAAACCCTTTCAAAGGTTGTAGCTGAGTAGCTGAGATATTAGCTGGTGCTTATTTGAGACTCCATTTTTTTTTTTCCTGCTTTAGATCTCTTCTTTCATTTACTACTGCTAGGTTCAAGAATAGCTGCATTATGATGAGAAGGATTATGAGTTCTTATACACAAAATATCTTCCTTGTAACCAACATCAGTGTAATACATGAGAGAAAAGTGGGTTCAGCCTCTTCCTCCACGCTAACCCCTTGTCTACTTTCTGGTAAAGTGCCTGCATAGAATGAGGATCCTACAGACCTGCACTTGAAGACTTAACTGAACTATTAACATCCTTTCCTGTTCTCTCCCAGGAGCTACCTTGAAAATGTGATGAGAAAAAAAGAACAAATTTCCTATCTCACTGTTTAATGGTAGTCTGATTTGGTCCCTATAGGGATCTGAAAAGGTAAGTTACACAAGCAGAAAGCCTTTCTTTCCCAAGCTAAAAGCAAACAATTTCTTTTGGAAATCTGTTCTGTGAATGATGCAATCAGATTTTAAAAATGGTGCTGAGAACAAAGCTGGTAAAAACAATACTCAGTATATCTGGCTGTCAGTACTGACTGAAGATTTTGCCTCTTGAAAACAGTCTTGTTCTCTCAACATTTACTTTTCTTACTCAAATATTCACATGTAAGCAAAATAAGCTCTTCCTTGGGGCAATGAAGAACCAACGAGAGTTTCTTTTCATCACAGGTTTCATCACAGGAGCCTGGCTTAGAAATATGGGCAAGAAGTTTCTCAAGTTCACCTGTCTTCAGTCAACTTGCTGACTTTAGAGACCTGCAGAGAAATGACCTACTGGCTTTGTGTGGGGTGGCAGAGTAGGCATCACAGGGCACACGAAGTCTGTGGGATCCACTAGCCCTAATGCATGGACATCGGTTCCACATGGATTATAACCACCGCTTTGAAGTCCAGTAACAAAAGTAATAACCAAAGGAGACCTCTTTGGGTTAATGAAGCTAGATACTGTTCAGCTTCACAGACTGTGAATTCTTAAGCTTTACGGATTTTATCTGATAATATCAGTCAGCCTTTTACATGTTCTGTTCACTCAACTTTAGCATCATTTCTACTGCAATTTCAGGGATCAGCTCACCTCTCTTTTCCCTCCATGGGAAAGGCTAAGTAAGAATAATCAATTACTGGTGGAAACAAACCATTTTTGACACAGCATTTTCTTCATCACTTGCTAGTGTGGGATGACTTCTCACAAGTTGGGATACATTTATTACTCAGCAGTTCATTTTTATGGGGAGTATATAAGGGAGTGGGACATTGTTTCAAAATGTTTACACATATCACTAACAGCAGGCAAAAATCTTTTTGTACTGATATGCAAAGATGATGGACATAGGTTGTGTTTATTTGCTACCATGCTTCATATACTATTAATCATCCACTGTATACTGAACTTTCTTCTTCTATGTGTAACATTAAAAGGGAAGTTTAAAGCTCTATAACCTTTTCTCAAGAACCCTACTCTTGAGTATTTCTGTTTCTTGTTTTGCTTTGTGGTCACTAACCACAGAAGAAATTTGTCTTTTTTACATATGCTGGAAATAATTTACTGCCCTTAGAAATATTAAACCACACACACACACACACAAAAACCCCTCTACATTAAAGTAACATTAAGGATCTGCCTTAAACCCACAAAAAGCCAGGAAATTGAGAGTTAAAACTGAAACTCTGATCTGACACTCCAGCCTTAATTTACCTCATAGGGCAGAGGGCTGGTGTCTGCAATAAGGTAGTGAAAGTTTCTGTGTGGAGCAGCAAGCACTTGAAGAACCAGTAACTGTAGCACCTAAATGGAACAGACTGAGTAAAGCACAAATCTACTAAGTGAAAATAATAGATTTCATTTTGTACTCAGTTTTGTAAAATGAATGGATGCACTTAGCTTCTCCACAGCCATTGTTAACTCCTCCTATAGCTTCCTGGCTAGAATTGCTTCCTTAGCTTGGCAAATATATATTGGCCCAGAGCTCCAAGCTTTAAACATATTCTGCTGGGCAAATAATGAGCTACTCTGCACTCCTAGTGTTTGCTTTGCTACTTCCAAGATGTTATCAGCAATCACACAATCAGGTTTGACTTTGTCTCACTTCATCCCATTCTAGTTCCAGGTGTAATTTGTGTGCTTCACAAGCCTCTTCTTATTGGAAATGGTGCTCCTTAAATAAATTTTACATATTCTTCTGAACCATAAAAAGTTGAAAGAAGGCTCCTGAAAGTACACTTCTAAGCTCTTCTATATGCAGAATGAATACTATGCAAGAGCCATATTAAAATTCCCAAATCATAAATTCATAATCCATAATATTAAGGGTATATGGAACTGTTGCAGATACATGTAAGAGAAGTTAGTGTAGGGCTCAGAGGAATAAAATCACTAAAAAGTTTTCGGGACTGTCATACTTTTTTTCCCTAGTCTTTTTCGCCAGGTGAATCTGTTATCAGCCAACAGAAGGTAACTGATTCATTGGAATCTTTAGGCACATCATTTCTAAAAGGACAGATAATTTTTGCTAAAAGAGAAGAAAAAAGCCCCAGGACATTTCCAATCTGAGAGTTTTTCATTTTCACATACAATTTTATTTTTCACTGCATGGTAATCCTTGATCTGAAAACTGCTCACACAGGAGGTGGTAGAAGCAGTCAGTATCAATAGGTTCAAAAAGACAATTTAATGAGCAATATGTCCATAAAAAGAAACTTATGAATTATTTACTTTCCTAGTGCAACAGATATGGATGCTGAAGAAATAAAAGGGGAATGGGCTGCTAGACTCAATACCTCTTGTCTCTGAGAATCAAAGTGGCCTAGATGGACAACGGGTCTAACCCAATATGACATTACTTATGTTCCTATTATTTAACTATACAAAATGGTAACAAATGACTATTTCATACTTAAATCTTGTTTATTCTTCTAATTTCCTGTGTGGAAAGCCTTTTTCTTTTTAATAGACTAAATCTTAGGCAGAGCTATTGTGTAAGAATTTTTTAGCATTGCTCTGTCTCAGGAGAAAAAGAGCAAAAGAATAATACTTCCTTTATTTTGTTGAATAAACATATCCTTACTCAATCTACTTTCCATTTAGACACAGTCAAGGACTTACTGTGTGCAGTGCAGTCCCAGACTACCACATACACTGACTTTCCTTTTAGGTATAGAGAAGAGAGGAGAATGAGAATAAGGAATTTTGTGTCTTCCATTTCTTTGCCAGTCCATGGTACCCAAACTGAACCATTTTGGGTAACATCATCTGGTCTCATCCTGAGACAGATGTTTCTGAAAAGAAGCTTATTTCAGCCCAACAATAAGGAATAGAATAGACTGATCCCATCCAATTCCTTGGATGACTCAGACAAGCTGAGTGGTTTTATCTGAAGATGATGAGATGGTCCTGAGAGTTTTGAGCAGATATGCTCAAAAGAGCATATGTAGACATCTTTCTCTTTTTGGATTGCTAACTGAGAGCTCTCAGCTAGACAGAAAGTTGTCCCTCACAAATCCTGACGCAGGAAAGGAAATCTCAGTGTGAAACTAACTGAGAATCACTAGCTTATTTTCTATTATCAGCAAAGTTTGTTAAAAGATATATTTATCTGTTCAGGTTTATATTCAGTCATGTCAAGGATAAAAGTTTTGCTGTGAACACAGTCCAGTTCAGGGGACTAATATAATGTTAACATTGTGTTCACAGGATAGTTTGTAGGCACAGGTGATTTTATTCATTAAGTAAGAAAAGTGGGAGAAGTAGTAAAAAGCTGAATAATTGACTAAAAATTATAGTATTTTACAGTATTTTTTTTATCTTCTATAGTATATTTTTTCATGTCACATCATCAGCCTGCCTTCAACTATCAAGATGAAGCTTTTTTCACCACATCAGAGCAAGTTTGGCAAATGCTTGAAATAATTCCTGTGCTTGTACTTGCAGACCTAAGTCTTCGTAAAAGTTAACAGGGCTGGGATAAAATACTTTGTGAGATCAGGTGAGATTGGTGTGTGGAATTCAGCCAGTCTCTAGGCATTTACAGTATGTTACGCTAACAATGAAATTACCTCACTGCTCTCATAGGCTTGGAGGCTGGTCAGCATTAGCTGAAGGGAGTTCATATTGTTTCTTAGAGGCTTATGACTTTTGCCACACACTGGCAATGGAAAGCATGGTCATACCATCACATTAATTGTTAACTTATCCTCTTTTCCCTTGACATTATTATTATTTTTTTAAGGCTTTCAACAGGCAATAACATGAATACCCTGCATGGAAATGATAAACTGCTTGTTGTGACTTTACTTTGAACAGGTTCTCTTGTAGAGTATGGTTTAAGTAAATTTAAGTAATTTGCCATCAAGAACAGCAGGCAACACAATTGTTCACATTCATACAGAACCTTTTGATCATATTCTACAGTGCAATCAGGAATCACATGAGGGTTCAAGTACATACCAACCACATTCAATCCTAAGTGACAGAGACAGAGGAAAATTAATTGTGGATGTCAACTGATTGGCTGTTACATTAGCATGCTTTTATAGCCTTAAGCTTCCTCTAGTTACATATAATACTGTAATAATTGTGAAATATTAGTGTTCATAATGCTCTGCAAGAGTCTGACTACTCTTAGCTAAAGTATTTAGCATTAGCATGTTTCACCTTGCCTTCCTCTCCCTGTTCTCTCAGATTTTCTCAAATCAGAAAAGGATTTTGAGCTTTTTATCCACAAGGCACATTAAAGTCACCAATTGGGAATTGCTAGCTGATGGGTTAATTGAACAAACTCCTATTGAACCTCAGCCAATAATTCAGCTGGTGGATTTAAGAGGGGCAACAGATGTTGAGGTGGAACCTTTCAAAGAATGTATGACACTGGCAGAAAACTGTCTTTGCCCTTATTTAAATTACAAATAGGACAACAAATATGACAAGAAAGTGAGAATTGATGTTGCCTGGAAAAAAAAACCCTCACATTTGCTTGAAAAATATACACATTAGAAAACAGTGTTTCTTAAGGATTCATCCTGAATTCATATAGATGTACAAAAACCCTGCAATTATAACCTTGACCACTATTTGTGCCACTCATTTACAAGCAGCTTTTTTATGTCTCCATGACACCTCTTTTCCATCAACTGTCCTGTAAGATAATTTCTCTTATTTTCCAAACCCCATCTCCTATTCCTCTTTTTTGAAGTTGCCTGATGGAAATTAACTAGATAATGATGTTTTCTCAATGTATATGTGAAAAAAATGTTTGTGTCTACAATGTGTTTTTGACTATTTTTGTTGCTTTTCCCTTGACCTTCCCAATTGTGCAGGTTATGAATGAAATCTTGAAGTAATGGGTCTCAATAGTAGGATCTTATTGACTTACACAGTTAGTAGAATTATACTTGAAATTTATGCAGCATAAAGCATTCATGAATATTCTAGTAGCAGGAACAATTATTGGTAGGTTGTTATCTCTTTCCATCTCTTTCTTTGCTCATCCATTTTCCTTACTCTTGAATACTGTTAATGTTGGTTTGGTAACATTTTCTTTGAGCTCCCTCCTTCACGTTATACAACTGCAGCTTCCACTCTCCTGAATCTTAAGAACAGAAAAGCATGAGAAAAACAAACTTCCTTTTTTTTTTCTTGTTGTTTTTCTCTGGACATTAAAATAGAGATTTTAAAGGAAACTGTCCACCTAAAAAGGCAGGCTTAAATACACCATCCCCTGAAACCTACTGGAATATCCAGTTGCAATGCTCTAGTGGGTTTCCTGGATGACTGTCCATTTCTTTCCTCACTTTCATTCTGTTTGCTGTGGAACTTGCTCTGTTGAAGACTCCTTCACAGCTATATGCCTAGAAGGCAAAGTAATCACTGCCTGAAAACACCACAAGCTTCATTTTATGTCTCCCTGTCTTGTTGAGAGAAGGAGGAGCTGAGGTGGAATGACCCTCCCCTGCTAGCCTGGCTCTTGTTCTCCATCCCTAAATGAGATTGGCCACACTGAGTCCGGCCATAAAGGGGCAACTCAACAAAAGTGGTTCCAGGACTCTCTCCTAGCAATGCCTAATTAGCTCTAGCTGTGGGGATAACAATGGCCCTGCTTTTGCAGAGCCCGTATATAATCATTCTCTAGGATGTCTATACATTCCTTTAACTGTTTAGGAATGAGAAACGTGGTGTGGAGAGATTTTTCTAGTTTTACAGTAGTTTGATTCTCTAGCTGTTTGGTGTTCTTCTTGGCTTTACTTTATTATGTTTGATATGGGCATTTGGGGGCAGGGAAGGAATGCAGGGGGCTGCATCCAGGCTGTAGGCAGACAGGCAGTTGTGACTGCAGCTGGGGCCAGTCTCTTTCCCTGCTTCTTTCCATTCATCTTTGTGGACTGTCACCTGTCCTTATCCTGTTTTTTTCTGCTTCTCTGTCCTCTGCCATTGTCCTTGGATGTTCTAGATCTAAAAAATTAATGAAGTAGAAATGTCCAAGAGAACAAATCCATCAATCTGTTGGTCAGTCGGTCGGTCCGTCTGTCTATCTCTCTATCTCTCTGTTTTAAAGTTCCAACAGAGACACTATGCATGTTATTGTGCCCGTATGTTTTAGGGAGCAATAACTTTTGGGAATAAGAGGAAGAACAGCTGGGCATAGCTTAGGAACAGCTGTAGCAGAACACTTCCCTACAGCTTCATTTCCAGCCTTCAGTTCTTAAGGCTGTATAAGACAAATCACACCTACACACTGACACCAGATATGTTCCCTTTGACATTAGCAAGAGCAGGAGCTGATCTGTGAACAACAGATTTCATGCTAAGCTCTGCCCTTGAAAGCTACAAAAATCAAACTTCTTTTTATTTCCCCATATATGAATATGTACAGATATATGTGTGTGTATACATATACATATGTCATATGTATAGATATATCTATATGAATAAATGTTTGTGTGTCTGTGTATGTATATGCCTGATAGCCTAAGGAAAAGGGTAAATAATTGTGGACAAATATTGGGTGGCACAGAAAGAGAAAAGTATCCTGATTGTTATGTTATCTTAAAAAAGAAGAATTTAAATGTTACTGCCCTTGAAGTGTGCGTGGTTCTCAATTCTTTACACTTATATTTGGTTTTTATACCAGATACTTTCAAAAAATTATTTGTCTATTCTTGATTCTACTTAAAAGTTTTTACTAATTTTAAAGTAAATATTTTTGTGCATCTCCAACATACAAGATCTTTTCCATATTAATTTATACTACATTTTTCATACTAAGATCATACTAAGATCATTCATAATAACTAAGATCTCTGTCTTTATTTTTCTGTTGCAGTGGGAAAGTTCTGAATTATATGTCACCTAAAGCAGGTCGGTCATGAAGAGCCACTCTTGCTCCTGTTACTGTTACACTGACCCTCCCAAATCCTTGGTGTATCTGGCACCTCTTTTTCTCCACTCTTTCTGGGGAAGCAGGAAGGGGGATTCATCACTTCAATCTGCCAAATGTTAGACTTCTGCCTTTTCTTGGAATGTATTT
>JAVCKT010026277.1:0-37500 GCA_032273925.1 Rhynchotus rufescens | reverse complement strand
CAATCCTGGAAACAGAGAGGCAGAGGGAAGATGAAGGGAAATGATAAATGCAGCACATGGATTGACTGTTGGTATCACAAAGTACATGTAGATACATATATACAAGTGAGTCCTAAGGAAAATTTAACTGTTTTCCCTCTACTTGAGCAGCATGGCACCATCCTGATGCTCCCACCTCAGTGCCATGAACACAGCACCTCCGCCAAGTTAGTCTTTATGCCTGGTCTCTATCATGGCACATGAAGAACCCCACTCGCAGTTCTCACTCGTGTGTCTGTGCAACAAGGAGCTCTGAAGTTGCACGCAACAAGAAACACAGACTTAAGCTCATGTAACTCTCCATCCATGTGCCCAAGGGAGTGCCTACTGAGGGCACATTAGACTGGTCTTGCAATCGGCTCAACTTGTGCGTCTGCTTGAACATGGAAATACAGAAAATTCCTTGAAATTCAACTGGAAGGAAAAGTATTTTAAAGGAATGCAATTCCTGTCTATTTGTTCCTTTATCTTTTCTCTATTTTACCTATTTTACTTAAAGGTAACTGCTTGTCTACAATTTGTCTTTTAAGACACATTTTGAAGGACGGAGGCTCAGTCTTTCAATGCTGGGCATCTCAGTGCCAGCTCAGGAATCCTTCCAGAGTTGATAAGGCTTTACTTAGCTAAACTGCAACTGGAAGCTGCCAACAAAGCACTAATAAGTAAAAATAAAAAACTATAAAAATGAAAAACCTTAATACCTCACAGGGGCAGGTATTAGCCTGAAGCTCAGTGACAGCCAGCAGGGCGATGGAGAAGAGGCTCCAGACCCCAAGGTTTCCTGAGACTGCAGCAGTGCCTTGGTGAATGAGGTGTCTAGTGCTGCACACCAGTAACACAAGGCTGGGTCCTGCGTGCACCCTTCCAGCAAAGTCGCTGCGAGTGCTCTCTGTATGTGGCGTGAGCCACCGCACTGCTCTTGCTCACACGCATTTCCAAGGGATGCTTGAGATCGCTCTACAAATGGCATATTTGTTGCATGGGATTTCTGGAAGGTGAAAGGTCTCACTTTTGGAGGGATGGGGGAAGCAATAGAGCTTTCAATGGAGGTAAGTCTTGCATATTATGAACACGTTCGCTTCTGACAAAAACAAAGTGTTCAAAAAAAATGCCAGCGATGGCAGTGCTCAGGGAAATCCGCAGGAAATCTCAGGAGAATCCATCTAGGCAAATATTTACATTGCCACATACTAACAAACAGCAGATCACAATTTTTCCGCACTCTGTTACTATATTTGCACAGTAAATCTTTTCACACGTTATAATATCACACAATACAAAGAAATCTTTATTTATGCAATGTCTTCTACAGCCAAGACATCTGAAAATACTTTACAAAATAACCTAGTTCAAGCCTGGATGCCGAGAGAATACTGATCACCTCATCCCGCTTTTATTATCTCAATGAAAAAAAAAATAAATCCAAGTAAGCTCAGCGGCAAGATTTTGCATGCTGAAAGAAAGGCTCGATAGCAGCCGCACATTCAGGTCTCTTTGTTGATCTCCAGCCTCCAAATCCTCATTTGTCTCCAGCCAAAGAATTACTAAAAGCACCATTAACATGTCTTACACTGCCCAGACAGCTACAGATAGTTGTATCTTTACAGCAGCAGCAACTCTTCTCCAAACGGAAGCTCGATTCAATCTCAAAGCGGTTTCTCCAGTGTTAGCCAGCTCTCCAAACACAGCACACGAGGGAATGAGAAGTGCCTGGATTAAGAGTGAACATTAAGTCTCTAAATTCTGCATGTATGGTCATAATTTGTGCAGTCCAGAAAAGCAAACCCACTGAAGCACACATTAAGCTCCATTACATCTGACTCCACAGCAGCCAGAATTTTAAGAGCCTACTCTTTTGGGGGGGGGGAAAAAAAAACAGTGAGGGTTAGAATTACTGTGTCAAAACTAATGATGTGTGTCAAACCCTCTCAGATTAGGACGGAGAACAAGTTTTGCAGGTGGTGTTGAAAACATCTTAGGTATGTATCAGACCACACTGGGGAAGAAGAGCTTTCAGAGAGCTTTTCCTCTTTCATTGACTTCCATTAACAACAAAAGCGCCTGATCTAATGGTGTACCTTGAGTGCAGATTGCTCAGAAGTCATGTGAATGGCACCTCCACCGCCCTCATTCAGGAGCAACTCTCAGGAACACAAAAACCTCAGCTAAAGAATAGGTCTGTCTCCTGCTTTCTGTCTCCTTTCAGCAAATGAACTCAAGTTCTCTTCGGTTTCAGGCTTGACAGATTTATAACCTGCCTCTAGAGCCCGTGAGATACATACAACTTGCACCATGCAAAACTGATGAATTGTCAGTTACTCCACCAGATGCTTTATAGACTTGATCTTTTTGCAACTGTTTAGCTCTATAATAATTTACCATCTGGAAGATCAGACAGACTTTGCTATGCAAGACTGCTGTCCGTCCCTGCAGACCTAAGAGCACCTTTGGCCCTCAACGGGAAGACTCCTCTCCACTCGCTCTTCTGCCTTCGCTCACTATATAGAAAAGTTGACTGCATGCAATATTTAAAGCCCTTTAAATTGGAACAGTTTAAATTTTTATAAAACTGAGTAACCGTCAATCTTTCTTGAAACTGGAAACATGACAAAGATTCTCCAGGAGGTTCAGCTCTCCCCCTTCCCGAAGATACTTCCTCTCTCCCCTACAAAACCACTCAATGTTCAAAGCCAGGGCAGCTGAAGCACAGTTAACCCTGAGGAGGCCAACGTTACTTTCGGAGTTACGAGCAGAAACCTACAGTCTTTTGGTTAGAAAAAAAACGGTTTCCTGATGTAGAAAGGCAGCAAAAGTGAATTAGCTAGAAACCAAATGTGGGAAGACTTTGGTAATGAGCTAAATAGATTACAGAGACAAGTAATGCTCTTAATACCCTCACTGATCCATTTGCCCGCACCACATAATGCTTCTTCAAGCTGCCACTTCTTGCATCTGGACTCATCTTCCATGACCTCAAGTTCCTTCCTTTAAACCCTCCTTTAATCTCACTGCTTTGGCGAGCATCCCACTACTAACACTGCATCTGGGAGCCCTGCTACTGTTCAGAAAGGTCTTTCAAAAACACACGTACGTTCTCATTGCCACTTCTGCATCTGGTCCTGGCAACATTCTAAGCTCTAGCCAACATAACCCTAAAGGAGGATGAGGTTAAGTCTGCCAGATGGCTCTGGAAAAACATCTCCGAGTCCAGCAACTTAAAGTCCTTCCTCTTCTCTATATAATGTTAGCAATACACCAAGTGCTAGCTTGGCAGAAAACAAACAAACAAAAAAGCTGGAAAGCACAAAAAAAATAAATAAAAAAAAAGCAAATGTTTTAAATATAGTCCCATTTTGCCGTGGGGCAGGTGGATGCAAAAGAGGAGGTCTTGAGAACATTTTTGAAACCTACATAGTTTGATTCTTTCAGACAAGCAGAAAAAGCTGGACTCATTTAAAACGGAGCCAAGAATACCAACGGCTCATATGGTACTAGGAAATTCTGGCAATGAGTATGTCCCACAGGAGGCTGCAAAGAGATTAGAAAACACAGTCAAACTTTCAAAAGTCAAGAGGAACCACAAACCAACACTGAGTAGCCTCTATGAACTGCTCTGGAAGATAAAACTGAACTGAGGAAGCGTGACGTGAGTCACTACTCAGAAATGACACATTGAAAACAGCACCCCCAAAACAAACAAATCCACTCCAAAGTATTGACAAAAATTTTGCACTAAGGTGCTTTTTGTTGTTGTTTTTTTTTTTTTTAATATATACATAAGTTTAACTAGTTATAGATGTACCCAAGTATCTAATGAGTAAGCAAGTGTTCCTTAGAGAAATTCCCATATTCCCCAAGAACAGCCAGAATCAGTTTTGTGTGTGACTCCCTCTAGAAGCTCAGAGGCCAGGAAGGCAAGTCCAGCCTAAGCAAGGTCTCTACCTCGCCAGGCAGTACAGAACCACCTTCTCCTAAAGGAAACTGAAACAATCGTGTTTGCTTGTGAAGGTGGCAACTCAGGTGTTCTTGAGTCCAAGATGCAGGTCAGAAGATATCAACTGGAAGCCCTTCAAGTGTGTTAGTGCAAAAGAGGCTAAAACTGCATCAGCTTTTCCCAGTTCTATCATACGTGCAACATAAAAAGAAAACCAATTTTCTGTCTGGACACCTACCCATAACCTTGTATTCTACCCAAAGACAAGAAGGAGATGCTGTGTTCCAGAGGGACCCGATCACCACGATACTTTGGGGCATCATATGAGCCACGTTAATTAAAAACTGACCAAGCAAGGAAGGGGCACATGTTGCACCGAAAACGTGGTAGCTATTTGTTCTATTAAAAATGAGAACAATAATCAGTTACAGCTCAGCTGCTTCATTCAGGATGCAGCTTGATCTGAGCTCTGAATGAGAAGGGAAAAACCATGAGGCACCGTATAATTCAAGAATATCATCTTGCACACATTAAAAGTAGCAGCAGCAGTTACACAGGCAGTTAATGATTTTTGAATGTTTCACTTCACAACAACAGTATTCCTTCAGCATAGTTTTTTTTTCTTTTTTTTCTCTTTTTCCAAGAAATATCATATAAAGAGACTCAGAGAGCACAGCAATATGGCCCAAAAAGGCAAAACGAGTCTCACTTCCCTCAAACTCCCACACGCAGGCAACATATTAAGAGAGTGGAGTATTTAGAAGCCAGCAACACCGAGGCAGATTTAGGAAGGGATTTCACATGAACCTGCAATTATGTAAAATGGCCACAAGCGAACGTGACTGCGGCACCAGGCAAAGGCATCACCTCAAGGGCCCAGGTGCAAAGGGGCCCAGGGCATCGGTTTGAAGAATCTCCAACCATCTGGAGAGAAGGGATGAGCAAAGCGATTCCGAACTGGAAAGGATAAATATCTCTGTCAAGGCACAAGCGCTAGACAGACTGGCTGAGCAAGATGGGGATTTGATAACCATCTGTAAGCACAAGGAGGATACAAACATCAAGAAAGGAGTGGAGGAGTATAATTAGCCATGGGCACATAACTGTGAGTAATGGAATGAGACAGTGCAAAGGAAAGTTGATGGCGAATATTTCCAGTAAACTTTCCAGAAAGAAAACAGAAGAGAGAATTGACCCCAGCAGGAAAATGTTCCATTATGTGAACTGATGAACATGAAAAACATGGAAATGGAAAAACACACACACACGCTAGGAAAGATCTCTTGAATGCAGACAGATGGGGTAGGAAAACGCACATAATAGCAGTGAATAATGCAGTTGTACTTTAAAGTGATTCTCCTCCCTTATTTAGGCAAAACATTTTTTTGCTTTAAGTGTGAAGACTTCAGCAGCAAGCGGGCCCAGCTGTAGATGTCTGATTCTGCGCACACAAACACAAGCTTGATCCGAGGAGCGGAGCAGAGGGAAAGACAAGCATTTAGGCAGGAGGCAAGCACAGCTTGGATACTGTTGTCTGCCTAATTGGCCACATTTGCTTCTGAAGATATTAATTTCTAAAGGTGTCACTGCCTGCAGGCAAAGAGAGACAGTCTTGGATAAAAAAGGGGATTTTTTTCTATTGGAACAAGGATTATGAAGGGCCCTGTTAAATAACTACAGTGATAAGTCATACCATTCACTTAAAATATAGATCAGCCTTGGGCCTTACAAGCTCAGCCATCATTCACACTGAACACTAAATACAGATCGCTGTAGATCATCCTATATAAGCGCATAGGTTCTTAATGCCTGCTGTAAAGTCTCCTAAAAAGAAGTAAACTATTACATGCATATCACCCTTCCAACTGAGGTCTTTATTATCTTTATAGGAATAAGCCCAGCGGTGCAGTCAGATGCATGAACAACCCGGGCAGTAGAAAATCCTACAAAATTAAAGAGAAACTCAACTGTTCCATAACCATCAGAGAACTAGTGCATCAGACACTCTCACAAAGATTGCTGCACTACTACTACTACAAATCACCAAACGAATTATATTCTTAAAACAAATGACCGCACAATTGCAAGGTTGCATTCAGCGCAGCATAAAATGGTATAAATATAAAATCACAAGGTAACAAATCTTCTCCTCTGAACCACAGTTCCTCAGCATACAGCTTCGGACACGCAGGATGTGAAACTGAGGGCTTCCAAACACAGGGATAGATGGAAAAGGTATCTTTGGGGTGTGCTGCTCACAGCACAGTACAGCTGGGTGCCAGTTACCGGGCGAGTGAGGTGCCCCTATTCCTGCACCAGGTTTCAGCAGTGCCAGACCCATCAGGCCCATGTCTCTCAAACTGGCAAAGCAGCCTGAGTAGATGAGACATAGTATCTGGTGAGCACCAGCTCTATTTTAACCAAAACAGCAAAAAACACAAGTGATTTAGCAGGTAAATGAGAATCTATCCTTCCTTTACTTCAAGAATCTGAATGGTGCCTCTTGGCTTGAGGGCAAATTAAACCCTATGCATAATCCCTGAAGCCCCTCACGGCTTCCTAGCCTACTGTAGGAGTTCATTTCTACTGCTTTCTTGCCAGCAGGTCCCTTGTTCAAGTCTCCATCCCCCTCATTTAGTCCACACCAGTGGTTTCCTTGCAGAGACGGATGAGTGGTGCTACATGGGCAAGATCCGTGGACTCTTCCTACACACATGGCAGCTTGTCCCTAACATGCCCTTGCCATTTGAAAACTTGGCTCTGTTAAGGCAGGATGAAGTAGCAAAAAAAACATTATACCACTGGAATCCAAAAATCAGTTTACAGACCTCTCTTACAAGTATTTTACTACAAGAGAAAACTACTCTTTTTGCTTTCTCTTTCTTATCGCTTTCTCTTTCTTATCACTTCCTTATTTATAATTATGCTTTTCCTCTGGCCTATCTCTACTCAGCTTTTTTTAGCACCCTCAATGTAGAAATTTTTCTGAGACCTTTGAGAATATGAACAAATTTTAAGCCCACTCCCTGTCTGCTTCTTGGACATTTAAATCTCAAGCAACTATTGAAACAGTTTTCCTTTGCCGTTACAGCTAGACTCGATGAAGATGTGATTTTTCAAGCAGTTTGTTCCCTTACAGATTACTGTTTTAACCTGTGTACAAGCAATACAGGTAAAGAACTTTCTTCTGGAAAAGTATCTTTTTTTTTAATGAAAAATCTCTTCTGCTGGAAGTTCAGCTGTGTTTTTTACATACAGCATATTTTTGGGGTCTGCTCATTTATTGCTTTTCAGATTAATAGCTTATTCCAAGCTGTCTTTGAGAGGACCTCAATTTCAGAAACTTGCTTATCTTTATCATTTAGACAGACTGGGTATAGTGCTAGGTCTTCGACAACATTTTTAGCAGTTAAAAATTGATGCAAATGAATCATTTCCCTTTTTAGCAGTATCCTTTTCTTCCTTAATTGCTGTCTTTAACCTCCCATCATCCATTAAACCCAGTTTTCTCACAAGACAATGGCTTCTGATTTGCTTAAATAATTTATCTTCTATGTAGAGACATTAGATCTTCAAAGTCCACCTTGGATCTTTCAGCTTTCCTTTTATACTTGCTATGCTTCATCTTCTCTAATAACATCTGGGAGCTGGATTTCCAAATTTTTATCCTCCAAACAACCCTAACCCTGCTGACCTGCACAGCACCACCCCATGACGAGTGCCTAGGTGAGAGCTGGATTTACACTAGGTGTCAACTTGTGTCTTGGCTGATTTCACTCTGGGCTCTGGGGCTCCCCTGCCAGCAACGAAACCTCTGCTCGAATCCCTCAGTCACTGCCATGTGTCCCAGCTGGGTGAATGGGACTTAGTGGCCGTGCTGCCGGAACCATGGATCCTTCTCCACAAGTCCACTGAGTACAACAGGAAATTCAAACTGTATTTGCCACCCCTTTTCCAGAGGTGCTTTCCAGCACTGCCAGCACAGCCTCGCTCTGCCGGCCTGGATCCAGGTCCCGCTCAGGCTGGATCCTGTCTGTGTCAGCAGCCCACGCTGAGCGGCTCCGAGGACATGGGAGGCAGCGGCAGCCTCGGGCTGCCCACAGGAAAGTCGCTTTCAAGACCTGCCATTTAGCCGACAACTTATGCCCTACTAGAGGGTTTCATATCTCCAGTTAAACTGCCCGTAATTTTCCTCTAGTGAAATTACCAACATTTCTGACGTTATTTTGGAATCATTCTTTCCTAAAGCATTTTGATGTTAATTATATCATACTTGATATTACTGTCTCAACCATGGGCCCTTCTTGAACCCCATGACCACGTCTCACTGAGGCTAAAAGCAGCATGGAAGCTGCTGCTTCGGCGCGCTCCCGAGCCCGCCTTTCCAAGGAGCTGCTCCCCTAACCTTCGCCCCGGCATTCCACGCGCTCGCTTTATCCGCAGCCAGTTGCCGTGGCCTGTTAGGGTAAAGGGGCTTGCGAGCCTTATTAAGCGCAATCCTCCCCGCATGGAAGGCCCTGGGCATCCCGCGCTGCTCCGGCTCCGGAGGCCGGGGCGGTTACCATGGGGACGGCACTGGGCGACCATCTTCCCCATTAGCGGCAGGAACCGCGAGGGCCGCGCGCCATGCGCTGCACGGAAAATGGAAACTGCTTCTGCAGCCTATAAAGAACAGCAGATGCAATCATGCTTACCATAACAAAACACTATATATTACATATATATTTTTTTTTCTTTCTTACTACGTCCCTTTGCTCCATTGGAGCAAAACATCTCTGAGGTAGTATATTCCTCACAGTACCAAGCCATATCAAAAGGGTGTAAATAGAAATCAAGTCTCAGGTATAACATAATGCTTATTTAAGATTAAGCAAACAAACTGCCTGTAAATTAAGAAATTCTGACTTAATAATAAAAAGCCATTTTTACCTGACTCTGTAACTCTGTTCAAAAAAGCACAGTTTCTCTCCTTCATGAGCAATTAGGGCTAAAAATTAAGTTCATATTCCTTGTGTCACATCCTATCTGGTAAGACACACAGAACTTCTATACCTCAAAATCTGTCTCATTCAGATCTGCCGCTGTATATTCAAAACAGTGTGATGGAAGAAAATCAATTAATATATTTTACAAGCCATCTCAAAGCAATCAAAGCAAGAGGCTTCCTAGTTGCTTCCTGGCTACACACCTGGACAACAGCTGTGTCGAGACTCCAGCAACCCAACGTTTTCTGCAAAAAATAACCAAATCCCAGTCTGCCACAAAGCAACTCCCAGGACCCTGCACAGCAAAACAGGCCAAAATTTGTTCCCCACTCACATTTTCATGCACATTTTCTGCAACAAAGCACCCCATGCTCTGCAAGTGCTAAAACCTTCTTGGCCACGCTGCACGTGGCTGCCAAGCCCTGCTACGTGCACCTTACCAACCAGGCACAAGCTCAGCCACTTCAGAATGAGCAGATAAGAAGAGATGGGAGACTAAAAAAATAAGTTCTGCACATTTTAAACAAACCTGTTCAATCGCCTCACCCAGCCTCACAAAGAAAGTAAACAAATGCAACATCAAAAGTAAATATTACCCACAGCTCTCCGATAAGGAGGGCACATCAACACCTCCACGCTCTTCTCACTGCTGCTTGCACTTCGTGCGATCCTGTACCTCTTAAGGACATTCATACCCCATAAAAAGCACAATAAATTCATGCGGGTCTTTGCCTTCAATATCCTACACAATTTTAGTTACTAGAAAAAACATGTTTTGCTAGCCAAGAGTTATGAGTACATGGCAGCTATGTAGCAACCTATAATGGCTTCTGCATTTCTACATTCGGGAGAGACAGCAAAAGCAATCAGCTCTCACATTCGGTGTGGCACACACTGTGCAGACACAGGCTATTCCTCATTCTGTAGAGCATTTCTCTTCTACATTATCCAATGGCTCTAGAAAACTCAGATTTTTGTAGTTTAACCTTAAATGAGGTACTACAGAAGAAACCCCCCTCGTCAAAAGTTAGTTTTGCTTTTCACAAGACAAACTTAAAAGTTGCCATTTCCATTATTTTAAAGAATGATTTCTCTGTATCTCAGAGCTTACAACTCCTATATATTATTTTACATAGGCAATACCCACTTCCTAATATATAAACCTGAAGCCTAATAAAAGATCAACCTAAAAGAATGATGTGCTTCCCAAGGAAACTGCCCTTTTGTAATGAAGATTTCTGCCAATAGCAGACAGAAAGACCTTTGAAAAACAGGATGCTCCATATGCTGTCTGTACAAATTTCACAGCCTTGCTATTGAAATCATTCACTTTTTCCTTCCAGGCTACCATCGTTACATGACCTTGAGTAAAACGTGAAGGGGATAGATAATATGCAGCCTCTTGGGATACCATTCAATAAAACTTATAAGGAAAGAAATTACTGCTAGTTGTTTTGTTCAATCCACTTGTACATTAATGTGCTGAAATGCATACTTGGAGCCGTTGAAATCCGATTCAATGTACCAATGCACATTTTACAGTACTTAGGAGGAAAGCTATTTTAATTTTGTTAGTTGTTCAGAATGTAAAATCCTGAAGGCAAAAAGCTTTCCCTAGAAAAAACAGAGCAGATCTTAAAGGGGAAAGACATTGCACCTCGCTTCCAGATGACGAAAAACAGAGCAAATCTTATGCAGGACGTGGCAAGCAGAGCTCCAACGGAAGGAACGAGTCAGCCGTGGCTCTCACACATGGCTAATGCTGGAATTGAACTAACGACAGAAGATGCAGCATCTTGTTCATCAAATCCAAACACATCAGATCAACAGCACCATGGGCACCACTACCCTGCTGCCAGTAAACAAGGGCTCCGGGGCTCGGCGACGCGTGCACAACGTGCTCCACGTTTGGCACACGTGCTCTTGGATATGCAGGGTCACCAGATGTCCCAGCTTTCTCTTACCTGCAGACTAATGCATTAAAGCGTTCTAGATGACATTCCCTCTGAAAGCTTATTTGGTTGGAGACTGCACTTGATCGATTACAGATGTGTGCCCTGTCCGTTAGACAAGAGATAGACGCAGCACGAGCGCAGAGGCGGCTCCGCCGATCGAGCTGGAGCAGCAGGCGGGCTGGTTGTGCCAGCTCCGGGCTGGAGGTTGGATCCCGGGACACAGCACAAAGTTACCCCTTCAAAACCAGCTCCAAGTGCTGCACTGCACGTGCCCGAGTACAGCAACCTGCATCCTGTTAACTAAGGGGGTCTCCATTCGGTAACGGGTGACACAAAATTAATTTTCCCAAATCCAAGGCACCTGCTGTCCACTTGCTTAACGGCCTTTCTCAATGCAAGGCGCTTTGCATCCCAAAGAATCGATACAACATCCACCACCAGGATATCCATCCCCTGAGCCCTGTCTCAGGGACTGCCCTCGCCTGCACTCCATGATGGTAGGAGTCCTCCTCGCTTCTCTCTCCTGCTGCCCCAGGTGGGCTCTGGAAGCGGCATCCTTGGCCAAGGGATCGAAAGGTCTGCCCTGCCCAAATGGTCTTCCCTGCCCTGCTGACCATCAAACAGTATGTGGAGCCTGCACCACTCAAACCCACCCAAAGGCACACAAGGGATGGCGCTGGTACAGCCTTCACATGACAACTTTGGTTTCATCCTTGTGGTTTTTTACTAATTACGCACACACGCCAAGAACGTGCAATCAGTGTGCTCTGAATTAAATTTCAACCAATTCAAGAAGGATTAAAAACCACAATTTTTTTTTTTTACAACTTTTTAATTGTAGCATTACAAAATTCATCTGGTAACACCTAATTATAATTCTAAATGAGCAGCAGTTAGCAGAGCTCTTCAAGGGTACATAAGCCTTGATCAAACAAGGTCAGGGCAGTCCTTTTACTCTCCTAAAAAGAGTTTTTGCTCTGAAACCTGCCGAGAGGAGGCTAGTAGGCCTTTGGGATGCATTTATCCTCCCCGTTTCCACACTGAAGCATTACACTTTGGAAATCGTAGGGAATATGACCCATCAAGCACAGGACTTACTGTACTGCAGGATCCTTTGGAGGAAAGGGGCAGCTCCGCTCCTGTCACAGCACATGCATCACCAATATACGTTCACTTGAAGTGACATGTGCCAACGTTATGTCGCTCTTGGGGAAGGTACGAGCAGCTCCAGCAGCAGCAAAAACCATCATCCATCAGAAAGCAAAACCCACAAAGTGGGATGGATGGGGGACACTTCCGCACGCAGAAGCCAAAAGGCTCTCGCTGCAGCGAGGGCAGCCCACCAACCATTTGGGAAAAAAGGCATCTTACCAGGGGGAATATTTCAAATCTAACATTCACTGGCAGGAGGACAGCGGATACTGAGGACAGAGCCACAGGTTCCAGGGTGGAAATTCCAGGACATTTCCCATCGACTTGGAGGTTGTCCCAGAAATTTCCTGCAAGAATCCTACCTCATCAGTCGGTGGCTACTAAGCTCTACGTGATGGATGCCCAGGGCATGTTTCAAATGTGGCTGTACCAAAACAGCATCACAGCTGCAGCATTTTAGAGCTAAACAGGCAAAGAACTGAAGCCCAGGGGCTCTGCTTTGCTTTAGTGTTTTACATTTTGGTGACACTCTGGGTTTAAAATTTACTTTTTTACATTTTATTCTTTAAAAAATTTAATTAAGTTTAAGTAAGAGGGGGAAAAAAATCCCAATCTAAATGAGGCAGCGTACAGGATAATTTTCTTCCTCGGAAGGAAGGAAAAGCTCTGGAAAGGGCTCTGCAGCAGTCATCTATCCATCATCCTGTTTTCTTTTACTACTTTCTCTCTGTCTTTCGGCAAAAGGGAATCTCAGAACTCCCAGGAAGCAAAACAGGAGGAATGTGGGCCATCCTCTACTGGATGAAGAGAAGGATAGACAACAGGAATTTGTGTCATGCAGCTGCCCCTCTGCCTGCAGGAGCAATGCAGAGTATGGTTTGAACTGGGCATAAAGACACAGAAACATTTGGAGAAGTGTCAATGATCAGCAATCTAAACGGAAGAGCTGAGTACCCAGGGCACTGCCAGGGCTCACTCAGCAACCCGCCTCTGGGAGATACTGGCAGTGGATCCTGTATTTTATGCATGCAGGTGGTTTATGAGAAACAATTCCTCCACCGCCCTTTCTAAAAGCATACACGAAGGCAGCTGAAGAGCTGTTCCTCGCGATGAAGCTCACCCTGCCCTCAAAGCCTGAAGAGAGAATTCCTGGTAGAATTCCTGGCAAATCCCCTGCCCACGCAGCAGGGCAACCACATCAGTATTTCAGTTAAGAAGCTGCTAAGACAACTTTGCAGGGCCGGCAGGCTTTGTCCCTGCTAAATGTTGCATCTGAGAGAATTTCTATCAGTGCAAGAAAACCATAAAAAAAGCACATATCCTTCTTGATGGCGCTTGTCAAGGAAGGGTGGCTTGCACAGCTAGCAAACCAAACCCATCACCTCCAAAAGGTGGAAACGCTGTCCCGGCAGAGCCCGCTGCAGAGGAGCAGCCGAGGCGTCCCTCCCGGGGCACCGCGGCCACGGGTTTGCCCGGCTCTCCCACGTCTTCCTTCTCGCCACATCCCCCAGGGCTGCGTGCCACGCTGCTTGGTTGCGTCCCTCTTCCTTTGGCCACGTAGAGGATGAGCAGCCGCAAGCTCGATCCAGCTCCAGTAGAACAGGGAAGGGGAAGAAGCAAGGCAGAGGCAACACGCAGCTGTGGGAACCAGCCTAACTTCATGATGTCTTTTAAAACCAATCGGTAAACACTAGGAAACCCCACAATCCCCAAGCCCTTTCTAGAGCTTTTCTTAAGTTACTAGAGACAGAAAAAGAGCTACAGACACTCAGCCCTTTATTTTTAAAAACGTTCCACTTGAACTGATCGCGCTCCATGCAAGTCAAACTTTATTTAGCTGAACGAGAATCCCAGAAGCCGCCCTTTCCTCACCCGAGAGTGACAACAGCTAGAACAGCCAGTGCCTTCTTGCTTTACTGAATTCATTAGATTAAAACCAAAAGCAAAGTCATCCCAACTTGAAAGGACTTTTAAAAGAGCTCCAAGCAATTCTGCTGCAGCAGCACTTTGTATTTTGGATTAACGACAAGTGGTCTTAACCCCTCGGAGCTCACACAGGCGCCCCCATGGTCCTAAGCATTTAAGGCAGCCCGCAGGCTCTAAAATGTTATAGCAAGCTGAGAGTTAAGTTGTACACCATGTATAACCACAGTAATCTGAGCTTCCCCCTTCAAGTTAAAGAAGTGCAAGGTTTAGATATTTTTGTCCGCAAGAAAGGACCTGCAGAATTTGGTAAATTATCTCAGACATTCCATATGTCTCTGCTGCAGTTTGCCCTCCTAACATCCCAGGCTCACAGGGCAATAGAAAGGTCAAAATCCTGCTATAAAAGTCTAACATTATTATTAAAATATTGAGTATTGCTTTTCAAACATTTCCAGTTGGTATTAATATAGAAAGATTTCTATCTGCAGGGATTTTGTAAATTCTTGATTATCATCACAGCCTTTTTGAGTTCTTTTTTAAATAGGATTTAGCTTACTGTTTGCCAATAGAGCATATAAGGAGCTAGAAAAAAATTGCAGCAGCAAGTCTCTCGAAATGAAATATTAAAAAAATACCCTGTCACCAATAACTGCTTCTGCTTGATGTAGTTTGTCATTTTTCTGGACAGCTGAAAGCCTTAGGCAAATGTGCAGGGGAAAACAGCAAACCATCTCATCAGTCTTTTGTTTATTAAAGCCCAAGTTTATTCAAGTGGCTTTGAATCCTGAACTAGACAAAAATCTTGTGAACCAGTTTATTCTTAGCAGTTGATACTGGGGGCAGAGAAAAATCAAACAGGGCCCTTACGTTTATTAACTTCTAAAGCAGCCGTTAGATAATGAGCCCTTTCATCTCCACACGCTCTGCTTGAGAACAGCGAGAAGAGACATCCACCAGGACCACGTCAGCTCCAGCGCGGCGCGGCCGCTATCAGAGCATCTCCCTAAGTACTTGAAACACCCCTTGTGAAAAGCATTCCCGGACACGAGGCTTTCCTAATGCACTCCCTTCTATAAATACCACCTCCTGAAAAACTGGGAGTATCAGGATTTTACATGGCTGACATGAGTGACGAGATGAGCTCATCCACTGCTGGTCAAGCGGCTGCTGTCTGCATGCCACATTAGCTGCCCTGTTTTGAAAGACTCCTTTGGCGAATGTTTAAGGTGACTAATTAGTCTCTCTGTCCGCTAAACGCTGAACTCAAGAGACGTTTTCCCCCCAGCAGCAACATCTGCCCAGCGGGGTGCAGGTAGAACCTGCTAACCCATTTCGTGCAAGCTCCTCCTCGGCAAGTGTAACAGCAAAGGACTGAGGCAGCAGAGAATTACTGAGTGAATATGTGCTATTTCACTGCTAAACGACTGCTGACAGCTGGGCAGGCTCGTCCTTTGCTTGTTACACCCAGCCAGAGGGCCCAAAAACGTTTTATGGCAGGGACAACTGGGACGTTGTTACTCCTCCTCCTGCGGGGCTCTTCACTAGATGCTCCAGGCCCCACGTCCCGTAGCGAAGCTCTGGGCAGCGCAGACCCCGGCGAGGTCCAGCGAGGAGGCCTCCGCTCCAGCTGGCTGCATCATCTCAACCGATCCATTAGTATTTGGTCAATGACAAGCAAAGTACAGGCTTTCCTCCCCTCAAGACGCTAATCTATTACAACTGTACAAGCCAGAGTAATTAATCAAAAGTCTATCATAGCACATGAAATGAAAATGGCTCCAAGTCGTGCCTGTATCCATTAATTAATTATTAAAGGAACATTAGCTAAAGCTTTTCACCTGCCATTTAAAAGTTAGGGGCTAAAATGACATGACACTTGTACAACTAGCACGGCAGAGTCTACTCATGTTCATTGATCTGACTGATTTTGTAACAATATTGGCATTATTTCTATGGAAAAAGTCTGGAGAGCCCAAGCAACGAGTGCAGCCCTCGGTACCCATGGCTGTAAAGATGCTGGAGGAGCCGGCAGGTCCCGGGTGCCTTAACCCCTCCAAACACAATGAGCATTTGCACGTGCTTGCCTGACACTGGCACGTTTGTTTCCACACCAAGTCCTTGAGCGAGGAGGGAAGGGCTTCGTAAGTGGGAGAGCATTGCTAGAAACCACCGACCGTGCTGCTTTCAGCTGTGTTTGCACTGCTCTAATCAATGGGAGCACTTAGCAGTGATGAGAACGCACCGCCAAGGCAAGGAAGAAACACACACACCAAACCCTTTGTGTGGCGGCTGCATCTTCCTCCAGAGCCACCAGCGAATCAAGATGACCGCGGGCACCACATGGTGAAGCACTGAGAAGGCTGGTGCTTAATTAAGCTGCATTAAACACACACGGGCTCAGTAAGAGGCAAAAATCGCCTCCGTGGCAGCCAAGAGCGCCAAGAACAGACGAGCAGCTCCCGAGATCACTGCTATTTCTACCTCCCCTGACCTGAGCTCGAGCCTAATCGCGCTCGCTGAAGAACAAGCAGCAGTTGTGCGGACACTAAGTGCCCTGTCGATGAGGCCAAAACAGATTTGCTTCATTCAGAGCGATTACTTTGGGACCTAGCTGTGAAGCTGGCACGAATCAGTCAGTCCCATACATTTAGAACACAAAACACCACCTCAGAAAGGAAGAGCTGGCAGCATAGCCTTAGTAATAATTTAAGAGCTGCACGCTTTAACATTAGGCTTTCCAGAAACGGAGAGGCAGGCATCGCTTTCATAAAACACCATAAACCTGTAACAGGCTGCTTCTCATCCTTACACTCTCTAAAATGAACTTTTATGAATGTGAACGCTAACAAAACTCATCCCATCCATTTTTTCATCAGGCATCTATATAACAATCTATATTCAATTTTGAGGAAAATCCGTATTTTTATGGGCGGGTGTTATGAGCACTTGAGGAACAGCATGTTCTCAAGAACAGTTAGGAACTGCTGAGGTAGAGGGTCAGGGCAGAGACTCCCTCAAGTCGGGGGTCCTTGCTAACTGCAACCCTCACAGCTCCAACTGCAGACTCGTTAGAGGCAGCACGTTCCCAAACCAGCATCAGCCCTTCTAGTACTGCTGGAAGGGAGAACCCAAACTACAACTTCTAGTCTCGTTCCTCATCCTTCCCAGTCTTTTCTCTTCTTGTTTCATCTCCCATCCTAGCTAAACAGCAAGGAAACGGGAGCCAGGCTGGCTACAATCCAGCTAAGGTTTCCAGGCTTTATTTTTAATGCCATCACCTACAAATACATTAGGTTTACTTAGCTTCCAATCACCTCATTAGCACGGCTGGGAAGCATCTAACATAAGCTCTACTTGTAACAGCATATTTGATAAGATATCTATGTTTTTACTTACTGAATCACCTAAAAGGTAAATCTCAAGAGGTAAATATCTGCTATTAGCTGTTAACCAGCAACTTCCTCTTCACTATAGAGGAATAAATTGTGTTTTTCTCTGATAACCTGTGACGTTAAATGAAGATTGTGTGTGCAAATAACTTTTAGCTACGCCTGCATTTCTGAATCACCCGTCACAGCTTTGTTCAAAACCTTTAAACCTTTACAATTCTCAATATATAGGTCCAAGAGAAGCTTCTAATTCCATCTGTCCAAGCCATCAAGTGCGCGAAGGACTTAAAGACATACTTGGAGTTGATGGCATAATCCCACCCGCTGCATTCCAAATGCAGCTCACAATCTCCTTATGTTAAAGGGCTTCTCTTTCCCCGGGGGCCTTTCCAAGATTGAGCGGCCAGATTTGCTGCGCGCTACGAGACGGCGTCACGAGTGAAGTATCTAGAGAGAAGGTTCCCTAGAGCTAGGCACTGTCTGGCGTACGAGATCTCGTTAGACATCTTCCTCATTGCGCCTCGCCAGCCACCAGCCTCAGCGGCCGATCCTCTCCAGGCTTCACTGAGCAAGCAGACCTCACTTAATATGACTTCATTCACACTACTTTTTGTGCATATTTCATCTTTATAAACTTGTATTTTTGTAAAAATGATACTGGGCTCGTGTTCTGTAGACAATTTTCTTTGAATATCTCCAGGGCTGAAGGTGCCCTCTGCTTGGAGGCCGACACAGCGCAGCGGAAGAACAGCCCGGCCTGCGGTGCTTGGGCAGGCCCAGCGCTGGCTCCAGGACCACAGCCTTGCCAGGGCCTCCACTTCTGCCCCTTACGCTCCCCAGTGAAAATCCCAGCACTTATCTGCCTCCTCACACTATTGAGATCAAAAGATTGTTTTTGAAGTGCCACGAAACTGCAAAAAATAAACTACTGCTAGCCTGAAAACAAGAGGTTACTCTAGCTACTAGGTTTCCAAAATGGAAGCTTCTAGAGGGAATAACCTATTGGAAAAAATATTCTTAGCTTCTTGAAATCCCACCAAAACTTTCAATTTTGAGAATGCTGAAGTGTCACTTCAGATGAAACCTGGAAACAGTTTGAATTCCATTTTTTTCCACCTTAGAAAAAAACCTGGAGATATGTGACTTATCTCTCCTAACCCCACCACAGCAGCAGTTCAGCTCTAGCAGAACAAGATAAGAAATCAAAATGGTCATCTACCCAGCGACAGCGCATAAGCACTGTATTTATTAGCACTTGCACATCCTGATTTCAGGCTAACCTGTGTCTTGCAGGACAGAAAAGCAGAGGTGACCATTTAAAAAAACACTGCCCTCGAAATGTCACAAAACAGAAGAGAACAAATGACACCCCCTGCGAGAGATCGACTTGCCTGCATCTCCGCTGGCGTCTGCACGGCGCCGCTGGAGGAGCGGCACCTCGGCTCATGCCTCGGGCCGCCGCTCCGAGCGCGGACGCGCTCCCGGACAGCGCGACCCGCCGCCCCTGCGGCCCGTGTCACCGCCACCATTTTGCAGGAGAGCAGTCGGGCGGCGCTCGCCTATAATTAAACCCCAACAATTAGCTGGGATCTCGGCGGGACCGGCGTGTCACCTGTTAACAGGGCTCGGTGAAGAAGGGCTGAAACGGAACGTGGCAGATGGAGCTATATATCCCGGGCATCTCTGGAGAGCGGATTTGTAATGCAAAACACCGAATTCAAGATGCGACCCATGGATACAAGGAAGCAATCAGAACCAAACTGATTAAACAAGGCCCAGGCCTCGGCACAGCGCGCTGCATACTAAGCAGGAACGCGGATGCCTCCGAGAAGGAAGCAGACGGCACGGCGAAGCACCGGCCGGCCGCATTGCCAGCCCGTTTATTGCAGCCTGGCCACAAACACCAGCCACTGCCTCGAACAACTCCGAGCCAAGCTCATTGATCTCCAACACATGGAAGCCCCGGTCTGCAGGAGTTGCCTGGATTTTGGGGGGGCAAGCAGGAATTTTTGTTTTGTTTCAATGGGGAAGTCCACAAAAACAATGCTGTGGCCCACACAGCCAAATTATGGCTGCACTTGTCAAACCCTCAAACTCAGATTCGCAGTATTCCAGGTCAGGAGACCACTGTGCATTATTGGCCTGACTTCTTACATCCCTGGAGACATTAAATTTCATCCAGCTATCCTTATCCTGAGCCCATATCCTGCATGACTGAAGCACCTCTCCAAAATTTGGTCCTGGAAGAAACTGGACTGGTGCCAGAGGGAGGCACCGAGAGGCGCCGGGGCTGCATCCCCTCCTGGCTGCTCCTGCAAGGCACCGGCTTCCCTCGGCCCGGGCACTTGTGGCTGCAGAGCGCAGCCGCACCTTCCCGCTCTGCCTTTCCCTGCTACAGTAGAGGGTATTTTTAAATCCTCACAACAGGAACTGCGCTTTCCCGTATCAGCACTGATCTGACATTACAGACCTCCCACTCGTTTAGCTTCATCGGCTAATGGGAGAAGCAGGGGGAGGAAAAAGAAGAGGGAGAGAATTGAATAGTCCTCTGAGCTCTGACAGCTGCTTTCTTACTAAGACTCCACGGAAACACACATGCACAAGCACACGCTTCTCAGGCGCCAACAGCCACCACGAAAAACGGTAATTTAGACTTTCAACAGCTCCTTCAGTGAAGCACACAAAGCAGACCCCTTAAAGCGGGGTTTGCTCTGCTCGCCGCCCGGCCGCTTGCTCCCTCCCTGTGCCAGCAGCCTCACGGGAATAACCACATTCCAACCTGCACCAGAGAATGACCCGAGACCAATTGGGCTACAAGCAAGGAAGGTTTACGTAGCACGTCTGGCACCTTTGTAGTGTCTAGGCCTCATCACAACCTCAAACCTCAGAAAAGACAGGATTCTTCCCCCCTCTCTTTTCAGGGAGGCCTTGGCACTGAACACGCTGCCTCCTTCCCGCGGGCCGGGGCTTCCCTGACTCCAGATGAGCCCGGCCTGACAAACATGGACACTGCATCCAAATATGGGGCCAATCCTGCCTGCAACGCACTGGAGGATCTTCAAGTGGGAAACGGCACATAAGGGTTTACACAGTAAAGCAGGAGCTGATAAATAACTTAAAAATCACCTTCTAATGATAAATCGCAGAATCACAGCATGGTTAAGGTTGGAAGGGACCTCTAGATCCAAATCTCACCATGCAGACTACCTCACCATCATGGGCTGGGTAAAGAGGCAGGAGTTTTGCTTTCTTAAAATTTTTAACAAGGATGTAGCTATACAGCTATTCAATAAGAGTAGCTATGGTAAGTCCTCAGAATAAAATGCTTACTATTTCTACATTCACGTGCTTTTCATGTGTAAGAGTCCAGCCATTTGAGATTCAGCATAGGCCTGTGCTTGAAATTCAAAAGGCACGTCCTGTACTTCCTTTTCGAGAGCAGGGATAACCAGGCATTTTTCACCAAATATGGACAACTATGCGATTTCAGCATTATTCAGCAGTAGGATTTTGATAATGAAATTAGAAAGTATTCCTAAAGGTTTAAAAAAAAAATCTTGACTGCCCTCTCACAGGACTTTTATGGTCCTGTAGAAGGAGTTAAGCCAATGTCCTCCCAAAGAGTGGGTGGACAGAACAGGTTTCTTGCAGTTTGTGTTAAAACACCAAATTGTTGCTCTTGCAATGACCCATCGTCTTGCACAGCAATACTGATGAGATCGAAACTCAGGCATAGTGAATGCATTTTCTGAATAAAATATATCTATAGACCTGTTCAAGTTGAAAATTTTATCACTCAAGTCTTCACTACAGAGCCAGTTTATGCATCTTGAGGTTATCCTCAGTTAGATACTGAGTACGTAGACAAAAAATCTTAGCAAGAGTTTTGTCCATCAACCTTTATGAGCAATAACACTGCTGTGGAGAACACAACTGAGAGCCACCTGCCCACGATCTACAAAGCAGAGAAAGAAATTCAGTCGAATGAGAAACTACTTTTCAATTCCTGCTTTTATAATCCCCAAACTCCTGAAGAAAATAGGTCAGTGCGATATTCACACCTTCACTAGTGTAATCACATCCTTTATAGTAGAAGACAGCTTCTAATTTTCTTTGATTCCAACCCTACTAAAACCACAGCAAGTTCTTTTAAAAGCACAGCAATCTCGTGCATCAACAGAAATGAGCACGAGCCGGAGCAGGAGCTTTCCCAGTGCTCCTTAGTGGAGCCTAAGATATTCGTCTCTTGAAAGAGAGGCTGTAATTTGAAAAGCTCGTCGTGCAGCAGCAGTAGCAGCTCAGCAGTCCCCAGGTCTGCGCCCAGTCCTGCGTCACCTCCCCCAGACACGTCAGCACAGCCTCATGCAGCGCACTGGAAGTGATCCCAGTTAGAAGTAAACACAAGAGGGGTTAAAAAAAGGGAGGAAAAAAAGGAACACTCCCCCTCACACACAGAAAACGACTAAGAAAAACATGCAGTTTTTCTTAACCCGAAGCGTCTCCTGCTCTGATTTATTGCGCAGCTGCTAGTGACAGAGCAGGTTTGGAACAAGCCAGCGGAGATGGGCAGGGACTGGATCAAGGCTGGGCTGCCTCTGGGAGAAACACTCCAGCTCCACACTGCGAGCCAATTACCGGCTACTGTGAAGTATTTACCAACCTCAACAAAAGATTTTAATGGAGTATTTAGATCGATTTTCTTTTGCAAAATAATCTTCCACCCAGGGACTACGGTTATATTTCAATAGCAGCTGAAAACGCTTGCTGCAGCCTCCCTTCTCCGGAGCGAGCAGCCTCCGGAGAAAGCACCTGTGCGACCCGGCTGCCCCCCCGCTGCAAACTCTGCAGAGGTGAAATCCTTTGCTACCTGCTCAGAAAGAGAAGCTTCTCCCAAGCAAAACTACCTAGTGCAGCAAGAATTTCTAACCATACCTCCCATCCAACTAAGTGCCACGTGCTTCCTCACCTTTCCTGACAGCTTTACTGAAAAGGGAGATGGAAGATTTCAGGATTTTACGACTCACCCAGGCTAAGTTGCTTCAAGCAGCACAGCTACATCCGACAAAGATCTATTAGAGAGGATGGCCCCTCTTTGAGGAGATACCTTTGCGGATTTGTCTCCTCTCTGAGGCAGAGCAAGGGCCCCGTCTCTGCCTCCCTGTTTGATTTGGGGCTCAGGCTGCTCACAGCGAGGAGATGAGGCAGGACCTGTAATCCCACCACAACCGGGGGAGAGCACGGTACCTTCTTCAAACCTCTCCAAACACTGCCCGATTTAATTCAGCAAAAGTTCCCAAGCGAAGCGTTCAGTCCGAATTAAGAGAATCCTTTGGCAGAGCCAGCAGGGACAAGGACAGCGGTGCTGGACACGCAGACAGCCCTGAGATGATAATTCCTGGACAACCGAGAAGCCCCCAGGTGTTCAAGGCAGTAAGGCGGGACTAATTTACCCAAAGACCTTTTTCCAGATAGCTGTAATAAGTATGCTGCGAAAGCCACTGTTAATTAGGATCTTTCCCCTCAAGGAGCCTACAAATTAAAGGTCACCATACAAAAATAAATAACCGTGGAACAAGGAGGATATTTGATAAAATACACAACATGAACTGTTTTCGTTCTCAGTCTTTAGTGATACAGGGATCAGGTTTCAGCAATAAATGCTAGGTTCTTTCAGAAGACTTCATTGCTCCTGACCAAAGCTTCAACATTTCTATAGACTAGCTTATTGATCAAAATAAGAAAATGCATCTCAGGCAACTTGCTCTGTTTTGTTTTGAAATGATGAGATCTTAATCTTCACTTGCAACATACTTTTTATTCCTGTAACACAAACAAGTTCAATCTTTAATATCAACTTCTAACACCCTCTTTGCACAATCTGTTTCTTCACCATCCGGCACCCAAAGCTCACGAGTGGCATGAAAAGTATCTCCTCTTAAAAACACTAAGCTCCATTCAAAATTGTCAAAATTGTCATTCAAAAGTTTGTCTAAAAAGCACACAAGGAAAAGAAAACAAGCTGCATTATACAGCTTCTCCACTCTGTGCTACCGACTTCATAATTTCCATAAGCCCCGGTGAGAAATTACTGGTCTGTCAATCTCTTCTCTCCCACACTCTGGATTTTGGAAGAATGCATTGAAATAGCTGATTTACTAATTCTGCCCAAGGTACCAGCTCAGTAGCATATGCCACCCAGCCCAGGAGAATTTCTCTCATTTAAATCTGCAAAACGCGACTAAAAAGCTAGTCTAAATTTAGTGCAGACCAACCCAAAAGGAACGCACTCTTTGAGGGCATGGGAGAGGTCTGTTATCCATACAGCTGTGACCCACATATTTCACCTACTCCAATCACAGGTGCCACGAGGTGTGCAATAACAGTACTGAAATACGGATATACACAGGGGCTACTATCTCTTAGTCTGACTACCAGAAACTCCATTAAGGTCATAAATACAGTGATAGCTGACAAGAAGTTCAACAGAGGGATACGTGTTCTCCCAGGCTCCCAGTAGGAGAAAATGCTCTTAACAACTACCTGTGGGATTACGAAAATAGGCTACTTAAGTATCTGGGGCTATTAGTGATATTGCAGTGCCTGGCAGACCCGTGCGAGGGCTCGCGTGCTTCCTTCCCAGGAAACTGCACATTCCCCTCCCGTTTGCACGCTCTGCCTTGGCAAGAGTTCCTTGCTCTACCTGTGAGAGAGCTGCTCTATCAAAGAGTTTAGTACTGAATTCAAAGCTTTTCCTCTTTCTTTCCCCACTGGCACGACATTGACAAAAAGTTCTCTTTTCAAACCAAAAGTCCATTGCATAAACTTACTAGGTTCACAGGGAGGCTTTCGAGGGGGGGCTATAAGACCAAGGAGCACAAAGTGCATCCAGTTAACCCAAAACTGCAAATATTTTATGTTTCTGGACAGACAGAGAAAAAACATACACACACACACCCCTGGACTAGCACACAGTCCTCCCTAAAATTAAACAACTACAAAAAAAAGTGCAGCTTAGTGAAACTACAAGACTCCGTATTAATTAAAGGCAATTATAATGTATATGTAAAGGGCACAGCATTCTGAGTGTTAAATCACCTTTAATTATATTTTCAGGCTTTATAACATTGACATTTGAATTCCTAACGCTCCGCTGCTGTGCTGCGTCAAATATAATACGTAAACAGGCCCATTCTTAACCACCTCGCAGGCCTGCAAAACAGAGCCGTGTTTGAACACATCTGTCTCCTTCCTCGCACCCCTTCGGCTCCGGGGCAGGGCACAATGTATATTTCTGCAGCCATAACCGGTCACCAAAGAAACAGCGCGGCTGCCAAAGGCAGGATTCGGGCCGGCGCGCGGGGCGAGGAAGGGGGTCACAATGTCCCCATTGTGGCCCCGGCCGCCGGACAGCGCCGCGAGGCGCTCGTGCACTGCATCCGCAATGAAGGCCCGCGAAAGCAACCCAAAGGGAGCCTTTGTTCCCCTTTAACTTTTGTTCCTGGTACTAACGGCCTTTTAAAACTGTCTGGGCATTAATCTTGGGCAGCAACAAGAGAAATGACCAGAGATCCCTGGCTGGATTTTCATCCCTTCAAGCAACTCCAAAAAAAGAAACTATATAGAGGGAAAAAAAAACTTTTTATAAATATAAATATATATATATATATATCAAATCTTTTCTCTTTAATCAATTCTCTTGAAGTTGTCAATTTTATATTTATTACCAAGCCTTGAAAAGCAACGTTTGCAGCGTGGTTAATGTGCAGCCCTGCAGCAGATCTCAAATTCCTTCCTCAAAAGGGGGAGAGGAAAAAAAAGAAGTTTACATACCAGAGGCCTTTTCTAGTGGAGTCAGCTAACAGCGTTCACACGGCCAGGAAGAAATGCCCCCTCCGCCTTGTAATTTTGTCACTTCAAACTTCTTACAAAGAGCTACGGTTTCTTTCCAGCTAGCCCGATGCTCTGCGGCAGGAGCATCCAGAGGCAGGATTGGTTTTCACATCTTTTCCCCTCTTTAGCAAGGCCTTTTTCCGCCTGCTCTTTATCAGGTTTCCCCGCTGCAGCTAACAAAGCTGCGATTCAGGAGGCTCCCCTGCTTGGCTGCTCTATCTAGAAGGTGTTACAATATTCTCTTGGCAAGTCACGGTTCAAGTGCTACAGCTGCTAAACATATAGACACGTAGACAGACAGACGTATTATCAGGACTATTGACATTGACTCAATAGTGACAAATGGATGATGGATGTGTTTGAAAAAATTCCTGCCTCATCTAGGTCTGCTTCTGCCCAACACAGAAGAGCGGGGTTTCCAGAAGATTCAACTCTGGGGAAGCAAAAAATATAAGTCAGAACATTTGAAACCAGGAGACTAAGAGAAAGCTGGTCACTGTTGTGATCTGTGTTATCCCAGATAACTCCAGAAATACTAAGAACACTAAGAACCAAAAAAGTAGGTTCTGAAGGACTTCAGACATGACCGGTCTCTCATTCCTCCTTCCCATGTTTCTGCAGCAGGATACACATTGAAGGCACATGATCTAACTAGCAGAGAAGGCAGAAAGCAATGCCTAGCTAAGACCTCGATAGTGGGTTTGCATAAAGCACAGGGCAAAACGCCTGACGAGCCAGAATTCCTTCGCTTTTCCCTTGATCATCCGAAAAAGGTGCCAAGCGGGACGGTGCCTGCACAGATCGGATAACAAGCCATTACCTCACCAGCACGAGCAACGCTAAGAGGTTTGATCTGGCACCATTAGAACTGCAGGGGAGAGAGCGGCCCCACAACGTCAGCTAATAATATAACAGCCCGTGCATTTTTTTCCTTAGGAGAAGGTGTATCACTTAACAGCAGCACTCACTGAAGGGCTTTCATTTGTATCTGCCATCGCTAAGCACCTCCCCATCTGCAAGCGGGATGGTTTTATTGTTTTCAGATACACAGAAGCACCTATTCCTTAATTACCCTTTAAACCAGGAGCAGAGGTCGTGCGCACACGCGCAGGGGCGGCGAGCCGGCGTCCTGTAAACACCTCCCGTAACTTGGGCAATTACCAGCAGACCTTTAGACCGACGCATCCCCCGGCCCCCTGCGTATTGGGAAAAATATCATTAAAACTGATTAAAACTGCTACTCCCGTCAAAACCGCTTATCTAATGGCTAAAGAAAGTGAGGACCTGTAATTCTCTTCAAAACAAATGATAAAAATCAACTGTTACTTCAGACTCTTAATCTTGGAAGGGAAATTTCTCTCTAATCAGAGACTACTAAATTTACTCTCCCTTCTATTAACACAATGTTTTTGCATAATCACAGAATTGTTTCAAAGAAATATTTTTATGGTCTAGAAACACAACAGTTGTATGTGTTCAGATATGCTGAATTAGATGAAATTCGTTAATAAGAAAAAAATGTAAGTAAAGTTTTACAATTAACATCTGCTTTATCTTTTTTTCTGCCAAGATGACATTTAAGCTATATGCATATATCAGAGTGCTTTATCACACAGTGCCATTTTCCCTGGAGCGTTCGTGTCTCACTTCAATAAAATATCAGCACACAAGGGCTAGAAACAGGCTTTACCTGCAGCACAGACAACTCCCAGGCTATCAATTTGTAAAAGCATTAGAAAAGCAGCAAGAACAATATTGACAGATGGCCTCTCCCACACTTTCCCTGCAAAAGACTTTGCTCTGGCACCACCTTCCCCACAAATTAGTCTTTAGGGAGTTGATAGATAATGATCCACTTCGGTCTTTCAGATCTCAAAAACATTACGTTAGGGGTATTTCTGCTTTTTTTTTTTTTTTTCAGTAATTTATACTCTGGATAACGCTTTCGGGGAAAGACAAAACTTGGCCATCGGTGCAATTAATTTCTTGCTCTAGAACTACAATATTTCAGGGTTCTTAACTCAGCTGGTTCTATGCACAGAGTGCAATTTTCAGAAATCAGAGGCTCCACGACTGCAAGTGAAACCCATGACCGACGTCTGTCCAGAACTAGCACTTGGGCTGTTTGGCCACTGAAGCTTTGGCAAGCCAGCTTCCACTTTTAACAGCCTTCCCTCTTATTATAAGCTGCTTTGGTGTTACAAGTCACTTTTGCATTCTCTCTATCATAGGTAACAGGCTGCACCTTTGGGTCCTCTTGCAAGGAAGCCACTCTGCTATGAGCACTATCAAAGCACATAAGCAAAGCAACAAAATACCAACTCCAGGCGACAGGACAGCGTCTGTCCTCCTTCCATTCCCAAGAGGAAGCCAGGAAGGAACATGGGGACCAGCTCCCCACTCCCACCTCATCCACAGGCTGCAGTTTTAACCTGAGGGTTCCTTTTAAATCAAGGGCTACCAAGCCACCCTACTGAGCGCTCTCCATCTTGGCCATCAGCATCCTCAGAGGCACAAGGTGCATCAGCCCTGTTGTCATTACCAGGTGTGTTTAATTATCCTGACCCACCAGTAACCAGGGAAGGACTGAAGGCACCTGCTCTTCAAAGGCAAGAGGCAGCACAGAACATCTCAGCAATTAGAGACTGTGAAGCATTCCACCACCTGCAAAGTGATCAGAATAAAACAACTTTGAAAAAGCTCATTTACCAACCAAGCCACACATACAGCACTGACTACCACTGTGGTATCTCGTGTAGCTCTGAAGCTGTGGTCTGCTCATACAAAGTGAATACAAAGAAATCTGGGCCAGATAAGAGCGCTCACGGGAACGCATGGCATATACAGGTATGAAAGCAAAGCCACCCAGCAGCTAGTTAGCTTTATTGCTCCTGTAAACACTAACACTCAGAACAAGTAAATCCCCTAACTGCTCATGCTGTACGAATACAAGAGAACAATTTCACGTTGCAATGGAAATAAATGTCTTAAGGACGTAGCAGAAACGGAGCCATACATAGAAGGTGGGCACAAGCAAACGCGCCTGTAAGACACCCAAGGCCTCCAGCAGACCGGCGCCTTGCAGATCAATTAGGCCACTCTCTAATGGGCACAGCTGCGAACGTCTGCTCTGGTGCCAGACGCAGCAGAGGGCTTGGAAGCGGCGCCGCATCCCGGGCGAGGCTCGTGCCAGCCGTGGCGAGCGCCAGCAGAGCGGGCGCCCTCGCACCGGGTCCCGCGGCGCCCGCGGATTTGCTGGAAAAAACTGCAGGCAACTCTGTTCCAGAGGACTCCAGCTCTGGCTTTTGTTCTGGCGGCGGCTCCGACCCGCGCACCTCGACAGCGGCTGCTCCACGAGGAGGGCACGGGCTCCCTGCCAGCCAGGAGGGGACCGGGGATCCTCCCTCCTCCTCCTCTTCCTCCTCCTCCTGTCCAAGAGGGCAAAGGTGGCTGGTCACAGGCAGCAGTGGCACCCAGCAGGCGCTGGGCAAGCGGGTGCCACGGGCCAGCGCCGCAAGATGGGGGAGATCTCATGAAGCGCCCAGAGGATGAGGGCTTCTGCCATCAAAATCTGGAAAACAGCCATTCAGAAAGTCTCTCCTCCATCCAAACAGCTATCAAGGTTTTCCCTTTTTACATCACTTTGTCTTGCTCTGTTTTGATTCAGCTGTTTAAAGGGACATTGAAACCACACAACTTAGCACTACTGAGCAAGAATTTTAACAGATCTTGCTCTGTGCTTCAGAAGAGGCAGCCAAACTACAGAAGTTACTCATTTTCTACAGCCACTGCTATTCTTGTAACCACCTGCCACAGCCACCAACATGCATTAATTTAATCCACAGGTCCCTGAGCCACAGGATGAAGAACCTACCTTAACCCTACCCTGCTCCTGCAGTGACAAGAGAAGCTGCGAAGGAGCAATGAAAAGGGCTCGTTTCTTTACCTGAAAGCAGCCATAATTAGGAAATGATGGATGTCACCAGTAAAAGTGAGTGATGTTTTTCAGGAACTCTCTCATCTGTAACTGCACTGTTTTCAGATAAAATAACCCTTTCTGTCAGAGCGTGTCAGGAACGTCTGCAGCCAATCAGTCTCCTTTTCAGCAAAAAAATGACGTACTTGTCATAACATCTACAGCACGTTTCATCAGCCCTTCCTCCTTGTATACCTCATTGGTTAGACTCCGATTCCAGCAGTACCAATAAACTGTACTATTCAGGTAAACAGATAAGCTGAAGCTTCCAAAAAAACTAGCTATATTACCTAAGGAACAGAACTTCAGGTGAACATCACAGCATAAAATAGATACACACCATCTGCAGATAATGGCTATGAAGCAAGACTCAGGAGAAAGCCCCTGTGCATCAACTCTGCGCACAGGCTGGCAAGGAAGCACCACTACAATCAGCGCCTTGAAGGAAAAGCCTGAGAGTTAAGTGGGTTCATCACCACAATTTCACGCTGCTGCAACTCCAGCTACAACAGTTTAACCAATGCTAACCCAGAAGGAAAGAAGATACACGGACACATCACAACTAATGCAGGTTAAACAGATGGTCCAAAGTCTCCAGTGCCCCGTGCAACACCTGGAAAGTCGGTGTCCCCGGCAGGCAGGAGAGGTCAGACCCCTGCGCAGCGACACGGCCATCGTGGGAAATAACTTCAGCAGTGGCACCTCTGAGCAAGGTGGCCTTGTCAGCTTAATGGAATATGTAGGGAAAAAAAAAAGACATCAGCATGATTAAAAAATGGGGACAGATGAACAAGACAGACCATTAGTCTTTGAGAATGCTTGATGTGGTCATCTGTCAAGCAGCCCAGCTATGTTTTTAAGTGATTAAATCAGACCTTGACAGAAACTTTAGTGTCAATTTCTCGACATTCTAACCCAGAAAAACCTTTCAAGAAAAACAAGTGCACTGAATTGTTGATAAAGTTCATGATTGCAGCTACCTGTCCGCATGCCAAAGCTCCCTACCTTTGGAAGCCACCTTACAAAATTTCACAGAACTAAAAATAGAGGTAATGTTTTGGTTATATAAGAGCCATTCCTGATCTTTAAACATAGCCAATGCATATTAATCTTTAACCACTGCACGTTAGAGATTACATAGCCCCATATCCATTAAAGCTCAGAGCTATTAGTTTTGCAAAACATTAAGAAGAAATTGATGCTGAAGTCACTCATCACATGTTTTCTGTTTATTATGATGGAAAATAAGCTTCTCTGATTAGGTACATCTTTATTACACTACAAGGCTACAGTCTCCTTTGAACATTCAATCATGCCATTTGCTCATCAACCACGTGCTCGATGCAAAGGTTTCTTGACGGCTCAGAAGTTAAACACGTCCAAAAACAACTAAATGCTTTTAGCAAAACAAACTGCTGAAGTACTGAAGACATCTAAACATTTGATTAATAGTGTTTTGTCTTGAAGCTTGATGAAGAAAACAAGCTTCTTCATGTCATTAGCAGACACTACTCAAATGGAAACAATCTCAGTAATTAAAATACCTGCCCTTTTGAATCCCTGATTAACATCAGCTACAGGAGCACTGCCACTGGCTTATGCCTGAGACTTGAACAAATCAAGAACTTCACCCTCTAAAGAAAAGAGGAACAAATATGTTTACAGATTCACAGAGCAAGACAGGTAGGAAGAAGCCTCTGCACGTCTCCAGTCCAACCCTCTGTTCAATGCAGAGCTAACAAGTTAGCTGGGATTGTACAGAGCCTTTTCCAGTGGATTTCTGAATACGTCCACGGATGGTGATGTCACTTCTAAGCCCTTATTCAAGCACTTTTCCTCTCTTGCTGTGGAAGTTTTCTGCTTATATCTGACTGGAATGTCCCTTGCTACACTCGTGAGCATCACCTCTTTGCTCTACTCAATGATGCTCCAGGAGCCCAGCAACCTCCTCCCTCTGCAGCGGAGGGAAGAGTGCAGCTAGATCCTCCCGTAGGTCCTCGCTTCTCCTGGTTAAGGAAGAGCAGCTCCCTCAGCCCCTACCTGCCCTTCTCCTCCTCCAGGCTCCTGGCCAGCCAGGTAGCTCTTCTCTGCCTTCGTTCACATTTCAATGACTAACTCAGTGTCTCAGACTCCTACTCTCAGCAGGGGCAGAGCCACCAGCTCTCGCCTGAAGCAGCTCTGCTGTGAAACCCAAGAGGATTTCTCAGCCACCCCCTGGCCAAGACAAACAGCAGCTCAAGTCTCTTCCTCCACAGACTAATCACAGTCAATCCCGCAGTAGCCTCCACGTGCTACATCTTCCAAATCCCAGGCACTTCCTGTGGATGTCTTCCGTATTCCCCCTCAAGGGCAGGGCTTGCAAGGGGACATGGCTTCCCAGCCAGGATTCGAGCAGCACTGAGTACAGCAGCATCATTACCTCACATGTAATTACAGTCCCGTTAGCATATTCCTGATTAAGTTTATCCTTTTGGCAATTGCATCACACCGTTGGCTTGTATACAGGTGGTGATCCACTACATGGCCCCAAGTGCTCTTTTGGAGTTGTGCAACCTAGCCATGTACTATTTAATATTTCCTTCTTTCAGCTCATTATGTTGTATGTCGCAGATCTCAAAATGCTTTTTCAATTTGTTGGATTTAATTCCAAACTATGTTTCAAAATGTTTGCAGCCTTCTTGCAAATTTGTAAGTATTCCCTTGCCCCATCAGCAGAGAGAACTGCAAATAGAGCTCAGCCCAAGACAAACATGGGCGCAGGCAGACGACTCCCTGTTCCATCCCCCACTTCCCTGATTTCACATTAAGTTATGGTAGCTACTCTTCAAACATGGTCTTTAAGCAGTTATTTGTGTACCTTATAATTAAATATGTATATTTCCCTATTCTACAGGAACGCCACAAGGGGTTATGCCAAAAGTCTTACTGAAGTCAAGATATATCACAGCTACTGCTACCTCTCGTTCCTTATCTTATTAACCTCCAGATTCCTAGAAACTGATTAATAATTTGGTTCAATTCTCAACACATCACAGTTGGACTAACTACTCTATAATCCTCTGGATCTTCCTTTCCAAACGGCAGGTACTGCACTTGCCCTTTCAGTCCTCCAGGACCTCTCCTGCTCCTCACAATTTCTAAAAGATAATTGTAAATGGTTCAAAGGTTGCTTGGCTAGTTGCTGATGTACCCTAGAGCAAATTTCAACAGGCTCTGACTATTTGAATACACCTATCTTATCTGCCTGTTTTCATCTATTCTTTTCCTACTCTGCACTTTACGCCTATCGCCTTGTTTAAATTAAAATTAATTAATGTGAAGACACACTCGAGCAAAAGAATAACTACATGAAATCCATTTAGTATTTTAAATTTATAGCACAAAACTCCAGACTGTTATTTTTCTAGCATGACTGCTTTCTTAGAGGAAAGAGACATTAAAAAAATGTCTTTTCAACTGCCAGAGCTGCTAAAAGCTGTCTATGGCTTGTATATGGCTCATACTAACCTTCAGATGAGATTTCTAGAGGGAAAACATTAAGAAATGTCAATAGCTCCTTTTTTTTGCAGGGAAAGATTTAAAAAGAAAATTAACTGCACTTTAAAAGGGACACCTTCAATTGCTAAGCCAGTCTGTTTTGGTTTGATAAATCAAGAAAGAAAACGCCAGAGAAAACTTCCCCAGTAGATAAAGTATTTGATAATCAAATTCATGATTTCCTGCAGCAGGCCCTTAGTTATCCAGCAGGAATCATCATCGGAGGCAGGGTACCAAATTAGACTGACCACTGGTCCAAACGAGCACAGCAGGTCCCACTTCTCTCTGAACGCAAAGGTATCTTGAAGCACATTAAAATTTTAATTCACCCACCTGTTATAGCTGTAATTTACCTTTCATCAGCTGAAAATTACCATCCTTCTAGCCGAGACATGGCAGCTCATTACAGAAGCAGGGCTGGTTTGCTTCTATGCAAAGCAGAACAGCCAACCATAGATGATCTTTGGCGATTTCTATGTTGTTTTTCAGCAAAACAAACTCGACAGAGCTTTGTGCGCTGTTACAGATCCCAGCTGAAGCCCAGTAACCTCCTCCACTGCTCCGCTTCCATCCTCAGAGGCACCAGGCTCTGCCCTGCAATGCCCTGGGCAGGGGACACTGCGCTAATGGATCTTCTGGCTGTCGTTCTCAAAAGCAGTTAGCGAATTGCAATGCCTCAATTTCTACTGTATCCAACCTGAAATCCTTTAAAAGGTCCAATTTTCAAGAAATGATCAACACTCCATATTTTTTTTTGCACTTTTTTAAATCCTGTATCTGATTTGCCTGAGGTTTCTATCTAGAAAACATTTTTGTAAGAATGCAGCCCTAGTACCAGTTGTTTAAAATCATTTTGAAAAAATCATATTTTCTATTGCTAGCCCTGTCAAAGATGCAACAAATCCATACATTCTTCCATTTATACAAAACACAGTACTTTACTCTTGAATATGGATCTGTATTTTCTTCTGCAAGGATAAAACAAAAAACAGTCTCATCATAAAATACTATAATCTGCTTTCACTGAAATCTTTTCCACTGGACAAAATAATACAGCTTCGTTTCCGACACTGTTAGGTCAAAAACAAAACAAAAACCCAAACCAAACCCCACAAATCCACGTATATTTGCATTTCCTCCCAATGCAAGTATCACTATCAGTAATCCCTTTCATGCTGCTTGCCTCCGCAGAAAAACTAATCATAATTAGTAGACTACTTGAAAATTATCCTTGAACTAATAATGAATTAAAAACGAATAGAAAGCATCATCAGGGAAAAAAAAGCCCGACTAAAAAAAAAAAAAAAAAAAAGGTAATTTCCTATGCTGCTGCTCCTAATTTTCCTACTGGAAAAATCAGGATCTATTTTAGTCAGAGTAGTTTGCTATCACGTAGTTGTTCAGCAGGACAAACCTAGTAATTTTGGGCATCTTTACAAACACCCGTTTTGCCCAGGACGGTGCAACCGGAGGCACGTTCCTGCAGTAGGGAGTGCAGCACCTGGAAAAGCCGCATCCCGAGTCTCAGCTTGGGCACGAGCTCGTTGCTGCTCTCAGCAGCACGTAGCGAACTCAGGCTGCTGCCACGGCAGCCCATGGGTACCAGAAACCCCATGTATATTCATACCTTCCTCTTTTTTTAGATTTTAATATGTAAACCCATTCAGCTCTACTTCAAAACAGAAGCCTAACCAATACTGGACGGTTTCAACCAAGCCTATGCTGATACTAGATAGAACGAAACCAAGTTAATTAGACTTAAATGTATCCTCAAAGGAGATCTCGGCACCAAAACTTCTTATGCACATTAACTTATGTAGCGTGTATTTTTAATGAGTTCAGCACTTGTGTCGGGTTTAAAAAACACACACATGGTGTGGCAGCTATTCAAACCCATTGCACCAGAGCGCGGGCAAGTGCTGACTAGGTGGGACGACAAACTCACGCTGCCAGTTATGGTGATGCTGCCTTTATTGCCTCACCTGCAGAGAGCTCACGTAATTAAAGAGGTAAAGGGACAACACAAAAGCCACCTACCAATATGCTGATTATATAATAGAAAAGGAAATGAAAAAAGACCAGAGGGCTAATGCTTAATGTTCAACTTTGCAAACGTGGTTAAATATTGTCATATCGCCAGCTTCTGCTGATACTGCTTTTCCTAAATACTCGTTTGAAAACGTATATCCATGCAGAGCAGCTAAAACACAGAGCTTCAAAGCAGAAATGAATTTTACTAGTCCAAATTTGTAGCCGGGAACCCCACCCTTCCCTCTCCACATGCACTCTCCAACACATCCTATGTGAAACTAGGTAAATCGCCCACAGCCCTGCCCTTTGGGCACCAATATATTAAAGTACTCCAGTCATTTGAGAGATAAAAGGACTTGTAAAGACTCCGTGTCGATTCTCATATTCCAAGTCCAAAAAACCATACACAGCCATACGGAAGGAATGCCGAGCTATGTCAGCGGGTTCAGCTGATAACCTTTGGAGGCTGTCATTTAACATAGAGCTGGAAAACATTGCTGATCAAATTAGAGTGAAAAGCAATGGGTAATTCCTTGTTTTGCATTAAGCATTAGCACATTGCAGCCAATTCGGTGTAACACACAATCAAATCCCTCTGAATTGCATAAGCTTTGTGCCAGTGTGTTGTACAAATACATAACCTATATCACAGAGAAGCCTTTAAATGAGAACATGTTATCACAACACATTTTCCCAAATGCAAATAAGTTCAAAAATAAAGAGATTCAAAGAATAAGATGACAGTGTTATCTGATGACAACTGTGCCTCTATTTTAGTCAGAATGAAGAAAACTAACCGTGTGCAGAAGTCTGTTTTAACTGTGATTTCAAAACGCCCAGCTTACAGGGGTAACATTGCACATTAAAAAAACAAAACTGCAATGACAAACATTTTTTTCAAGCAGTAAATACTCCACATGGAAAATAGCTTTTTTAAAAAAAAAAATCTCCACTTTTCCAAGTTCAATAACTTTAGGATTGCAACATTAAAATCAAAACTTTGTATATTTCTACATATCCCTAGAAGAGCGACTATACAACAGTTTTAGTTTAAATGAATGTCTGAAGAATGCTTCAGGATGTAATACACTCTCCAAAATCTTGAAAGCTTAATCTGAATTCTGCTAATCTAGGTTACAGTTTATCTTCAGGGGTTCTCCTGTAAAATCATTCCTTGATGCTTTAGATTCAGCCTGACATGATTGAAAAGGCATCTTTATCTTTCTTCTCCCATTCATTTGGGCAGCAAGAGGAGATTTTTATTCTGAGTTCTCCTGCTCCCCAATCAGAACAGATGGACTTTATTAAAGAAATGTTTTTTTCAAGAAAACCCTACAGTTAAACTATGACCTAGATCGGTGAGATTCTGCCCAATTTATGCAGTTAAAAAAAAAATTACTTTAAAAGATGTTACTGCATGCCACTCAGACCACACTTCCAGTGCATTTTGTATGGGCCAGGTCTGTCATATTTTATTTACAGGAAACCTGAATTTACACTAAGAGTGGCAGAACGACTTTTTAGGGTCAGCTGAAAACATATATAACTTAACAAGAGAAAAGGGAGTGGGAGGGAAGATTCAAAAACCAGGAGGCTCTTGAGGAGCTCTGCTTGGCTGAACAGCAGCGCAACCAGAGCCAGCAGCTCAAGTCCCGCCTAACTCACCCCTGGCCAGGTTGAGCCCCTGACCAGGTTGGCGGTAGCCCCTAAGCTCTGTGACACACAAGGCTCCCGACACCAGCCCTCCTGTTCGTGCCATCTCCACACGACCCGTCACACCACACACGCTGCCCCCGAGCCCCATCTCCATGGGGCTTCCCGGGTGCCCCATCTAACTCCATCGCGCCCCAGAGGCCTGGCCTAAGAGCTCGGGGCCTGGCAGCCCTTGCTCCCTGGCTGTTCTCCCCTCCCCAGGACCACACTGCTCTCCAACACACCTACACAAGGACCTACCCACCGCCTAAGTGCTTCCATTTCCACTTAAGCAACAAGACCAGCTCCTGGTTTTAAAGAAGTCCTGTTCACTTCATACATCGGCATCTCAGCTAATGAGTTTTAGCTTCCCTTCTGCTCTCCACAAATACAGGACTGAGTAATGCATCGCCTAATTGACTGCTAAGGTCACTGGCCAGCTCTTTAATCTTATTTAGTACACTTTGAGACAGTTCATGAGTCATTAGGGCTTCGTTCTTGGGGACACAGAGGCACGTAATATACATTAATAAAGAGCATAAATATCATTCTGTGTGTGCATTTTACAGAGCGCAAAATTAGAAAGCTGGCATTAAATATTTCTTTGCAGTGTTATCATTTTAATAGTGTTGCTTATTTTAATAGACAATAAAAATATTTAATTGTGAGAGTCTGCTGGTGTCTTCATAATTTGTAATGTTGCTGTAGCTTGAAAAAATATTAAGGCAGCAAAAGTCATGCTTCACATTCAAACTTTAAGAGAAAGAAAGGCTCAAGGGAGAGCTAGCTTAAAACTTCCCTACTTGAAGGCGGGGAACACAATTTCAAACTGTTATTCATGAGAGCTGAATTTATGAGGTAAGTGATAACTCCATGTGCGCACACGTGTCAGGAACTTTGTGATAGTTTTGAAAGGGATCAGCACTGCTAATCAGGCACCAAAATCCGATTTCCAGGAGAATCTGGGAGCTCAAAGCTGAACATTTTAGCTGGC